>CM076581.1:1421437714-1421662171 GCA_034641835.2 Pinus albicaulis | reverse complement strand
ACATCAATTTCGAATTGTATGCATAACACATAATCTCTTCTACGATTAATTGTCACATGCGGAAATAACAGAAGCAATCTCACATCAAATCAATCACACATTAACTCAGAATGTATGGGGAAAGCCTATAGCTGAAAACCTCGCAGCTATTGTGTATATTATAATGGAGAAATCAAGTAACCAATAAAGTACAATACTCCTCACAAGTACTCAGTACTCTCTCATGAAGTTACTCACAATCTGACTCAGTTTTGAACAAGTCTGAGGTTCAAAACTCCCCGCCAATTGTCTTGCCTCTATTGCGCAATCATGGCCTGTATATGAAGAGGTTCAAGGTTCGAATCCCCTTCCCTTGATTGCGTAATTGTCATGGACAATTCCTCCAAGTGTCATGCAAAACTCATGCAAAACAAATCTACCAACTGATAGCTTTACTCACCCTTTCATCTACCTCTTCCACTGGTCTCCACTGAACTGATCATGCACTGTAGTGAACTGAAGTTTTCTTGAGTTGACTAATGAGTTAATATTTAGTGAATTAAATATTATTTAATTCACTCCACTCATATCTAGTTGATTAGCTAGTTAACTAATCCCAACTAGTTCAACTAAAACAAACAAAACACAACTCCACTATCTGTCCCGTTAACTCCTCCAAAACTTCTGCCACTGAAGTCTAACTGAAGCCAACCATGCAAGATGCCATCAAACCCTAGGAACCCCGTGATTCCTTGTGTCAGTTGCATGAGCCACCTCCATGACTCAAACTGAAGTGCGCCAAGAGAGTAAACTGCTGTTTATAGTCAAAATATTATTAAGGGAAAATAATATTTGACTTCCATATTTTTAGGAGATCAGTCTAAAAATAGCCTGGGTCCTAAAAATTAGGGTCTCATCTATTTTTACCGACATGTCGCATCCATCAAGAATCTCCAAGTAGAATTCCCAAATTATACTCCGTATGTCTAAAAATAGACATAGTCTAAAAATAGACTTTGCGCCAGAATTTGCCTGCGGGCCCACTTAGTGAAGGCGACTTCATTTCACTAAGCTCCATCATCTTGCTGCATTCTCAACACTCCCTCTCAGCAAGATATGGATTATCTGCAATCCCTATCCTGCCTCTGTGGAATTCGAACTTGCTTCTGGTGAGCGCCTTCGTCAGGATGTCGGCATCCTGATCCTCCGTGGGAACATATGAAAGCATCATGATCCTCCGCTGAACACAATCTCTGATGTGATGGTACCTGATGTCGATATGTTTGGACCTATCATGAAAAACTGGATTAGCGAGAGCTTGATGCAGCTCTGGTTATCACAGTAGATCACTGTAGGCTCCAAATGCAACCTGAACAAACCTGCGAGGATCTTCCTCATCCGGCCTCATGCGGCCAAACTGGGCGCCTGTGTACTCGACCTCTGCGGGGCGAGTGCCACGGATCTGCAGCTACCTGGCTGTGCCGAGGAAGCTGCTTTGTCGACCCAATCTGCGAAAACTCCTCCAGTGCTCTTAGGTCCGTTGGGCTCCTGCCCAATGCGCATACGATGAAACCGAAAGCTCACTCCATCCTCTGTCATTACCATAGACCATATCCGTCATGCCTACGATATAGCGCAATGCCTTGCTTGCAGCCTTCAAAAGAGCTTGGTAGGCTTAACCACCAACTGCAGCTGATTAGCACTCCAGCCTTTTCTCCAGATTGATGACCAAACCCGAATGCATGTGACCCACCAGCATTCGATAGACGGTGGCATCCACTACCTCCTCACAGAAGTAGCATCTCCCCTTCCTCCAACCTCCGGAAGAGGAGTGTAACGGGGCTTGCAGCCTTGCATATTGAACCTCTCCAGAATCTCCCGGGCATACTTTCCCTGAGAAACAAACAGTCCTCCACTGCGCTGCCAAATCTCCAATCCCAGGAAATAATGAAGGATGCCCAGGTCCTTCATCTCAAACTCTCGTGCGAGATCCTCCTTGCATGAAAGTATCAACTGCTCGTCGCCAGTCAAAATCAGATCATCTACATACAGTACGATGATCAACAGCTTCCCCTCCACCACAATCTGGTACAGGTTTGGATCCGCCTCACTCTTGGAGAATCCAAGCCCGGTGAAGTAGCTGTCTATCCGAGTGTACCAAGCACGAGGTGCTTGCTTCAGCCCGTACAGTGCTCTTTTGAGTCGGCACACATGCGACTCACTGCTGAAGATCTCAAAACCTTCAGGCTGCTCTATGTACACCTCTTCCTCAATAACTCCATTGAGGAACGCAGTCTTCACATCCATCTGATGAATGTGACACCCCATCTGCGCTGAGAGAGCAAGGATCGTCCGTATGGAAGAGTACCTTGCGACAGGTGCAAAAGTCTCCTCATAGTCAATCCCCTCGATCTGTGAGAAGCCACGGGCGACAAATCTCGCCTTGTGCTTCTCCACACTCCCGTCAGCCGCCTGCTTCACTTTGTAGATCCATCGCGAACCTACAACTGATTTCCCAACCGGTCTTGGGACAATCTCCCATGCACTGTTCCCGATGATCGAATCATATTCTCCGATGCGCCATCAACCCATGCGATGTTCTCTGACTTCCTCGAGGATAACTCTTGTCACAACACGGTGACTCATAAGAGCCACATGTATCCGATGTCTTGATACGGTCGCGTGTGTCTCTGTCTGCTGTTGTCTTGTCGGTGGTCCCTCGCGCCTGCGCATCCAGAAGCGGGTCGCTCGACACGGCGTGCGCATGCGCCCTCTGATGGTTGGCGCTGCCTGGGTGGTTTCTTCCACCTCCTGAACCTCCTCTTGTGGCTGATCCACATCGGGAAGCTCCTCCTTAGGAACTAACAGCTCCTCATCTGCATGCAAGTGTAGCTCCCTCTCAAGCGAACACTGCATGGCTTTCTCCTCCTGAAATTTTATATCCCGTCGCACAACAGTCTTGCGACTGTCTGGCACATACACTCGATAGTTATGAGGTGTATCGGTGTACCCCACAAATATTCCAACTTCAGCAGTTGGATCCAGCTTCCTTCTTGCATCCTTCGTCACATGCATGTAGACAGGAGATCCGAAAATCCGCAAATGGGAAATATCAGGCCTCTTGCCAGAATAAGCCTCCTCTGGTGTACTCATGCCAAGAATCTTGTGAGGACAACGGTTCTGCACATACACTGCTGTATTGCATGCCTCAGCCCACAAGTGAAGGGGTAGGCCCTGATCATGCAACATCGCTCGTGCAACACCCACGATCGTTCTGTTCTTCCGCTCAGCCACCCCGTTCTGCTGTGGGTTGTGGGGTGCGATGAGCTCTCTCCGAATCCCTTCTGCGCTGCAGAACTCCTTGAATTCAGCCGAGATGAATTCACCACCGTTATCACTCCTTAGAGCAATCACCTTCCTCCCCGACTCCTTCTCGACCAGTGCTTTAAACTCACAGAACTTCGCGAATGTATCGCTCTTCTTCTGCATGAAGAAGATCCAGCACTTTCGAGAGAAATCATCAACAAAGATCACATAATACCTGTGCTTTGCTGTCGAAGCAACAGAGAAAGGACCACACACGTCTGTGTGAACTCTCTCAAGGATAGTCGTGGCGCGACTATCCTTCTCGTGAAAGGTGGCTTTCACATACTTCCCTAAAGTACACCCCTTGCACTGATCTGACTGCGCAAGGGTGCCCTTAGGAAGTCCAGTAGAAATCTGCTGCAGAATCTTCAAAGCTCCATGGTGAAGATGGCCCAATCTCCTGTACCATAGTTCGCCCTCATCATCCCGGCTCACCACATCTCCAGCCTTGCATGCCATAGCTGCGCAGTCATCTACCTGCAACTGATAAAGGTTCTGAGTTCGAACCCCTATCTTCCGGGTCTCTCCAGTAGTCTTACTGCGCAGGAAAGATTTCCCTTCGCTGAAGACTACATCATAACCCTTATCCTCCAACATCGCTACTGAAATCAGGTTCTTCTTCAATCCGGGTACATGCATGACATCCTTCAAGACAAAGGGTTTACCAGACTCCCTCTGAAAGGATACGGTACCGATACCAGTCGCACTGTATCTACCGTCATCGCCCATCTCGATGTGCATACCCAAATCCTTGTCCTCCGGATCTGAGAACAACTCCCGATCTCCCGTCATATGAAATGACGCACCGCTGTCCAAGAACCACACCGATCCCATCACACTTGAAACCAAGCATGCAATCAGTGAAAAGTCAAGCTCGAACTGTGAAGCCAAAGCTTCTCCATCTGCAGATCTTCCCGCTTGCTTGTTCTTCTTCTTTGGACAATTGGTAGCATAATGTCCGTGATCATGGCAGTGAAAACACTTCACTTTCGCCATATCCTGCTTCTTGCCCTTTGCACCGGAATTGGAAGGTTTCTTACCCTTCCCTTTCTTTGCTTTGGACACCAAAGCACAGTTCTCTTCATCAGCTCCCTTTGATGAAGATCCATCTCGAGTAGTCCTCCTTATCTCCTCCTGCATGAGATCCGCCCAAAGGCGCTCCCATCCCGGCAGCTTCTCCCGACCATTGACACTATCTTGATATGAGTTCCAAGCCTTCGGAAGACCAAGGAGAGCCAGGTCGACCATATCCTCTTCATCGACAGTAACTCCCACACTTCCCAGTTCATCTCTGCATTGAGTGAACTTCGTGAGATATTTGGCGATACTGTCGCCCTTCTCCATCTTGATGTTCCTGAGCTTATCTTTGAGCGCCAGCTTCCTTTGGTCACTCTTACTCTGGAATAGATCCGTCAAAGCTTTCCACATTAAATATGGAGTAGCCTTTCCATGCAGGCTGGATACAATATGATCCTTGACGCCCTCCAACAGGATCCTTCGACATTTCACGATCTTCTTTTGCCATGCATCGACCAAAGCTGCATCAGTGGGCTTTGGGACATCCGCATCCACGAACTCCTTCAGACCATTATCTTCTAACACTGCTTCCATTCGATCTTTCCATGCAACATAGTTCGAACTGCCTTCAAGAGCATATTCGAGTCGCAATCCATTGAAAGAAGACATCTTTCAACACCGACACCAAGAAGAACAACCTTCTGCAAAATTAGAATTCCAAACTCCAAGCTCTATCGCTTCCGATCTATACTTGAAAACAAATTATTTCCAAATCAGAGATTGACTGCAAAGGGCATTCACCAGATCTTTCACCTTACAAAGAAGGATGAATATTCCGGAGGCTACCTGGCCCGCATGCAGACTTTGTCCGAGGAAATAAGTTTGCAATCACCGTAATAGACTTCGACAATTAATATCGCTCTGATACCATGTAGAAATTAGCTGAATAAATCACTTATTCATTGAAGATTAACCTGGTCATATATCAATTTCGAATTGTATGCATAACACATAATCTCTTCTACGATTAATTGTCACATGCGGAAATAACAGAAGCAATCACACATCAAATCAATCACACATTAACTCAGAATGTATGGGGAAAGCTTATAGCTGAAAACCCCGCAGCTATTGTGTATATTATAATGGAAAAATCAAGTAACCAAACAAGTACAATACTCCTCACAAGTACTCAGTACTCTCTCATGAAGTTACTCACAATCTGACTCAGTTTTGAACAAGTCTGAGGTTCAAAACTCCCCGCCAATTGCCTTGCATCTATTGCGCAATCATGGCCTATATATGAAGAGGTTCAAGGTTCGAATCCCCTTCCCTTGATTGCGTAATTGTCATGGAAAATTCCTCCAAGTGTAATGCAAAACTCATGCAAAACAAATCTACCAACTGATAGCTTTACTCACCCTTTCATCTCCCTCTTCCACTGGTCTCCACTGAACTGATCATGCACTGTAGTGAACTGAAGTGTTCTTGAGTTGACTAATGAGTTAATATTTAGTAAATTAAATATTATTTAATTTACTCCACTCATATCTAGTTGATTAGTTAGTTAACTAATCCCAACTAGTTCAACTAAAACAAACAGAACACAACTCCACTATCTATCCCGTTAACTCCTCCAAAACTCCTGCCACTGAAGTCTAACTGAAGCCAACCATGCAAGATGCCATCAAACCCTAGGAACCACGTGATTCCTTGTGTCGGTTGCATGAGCCACCTCCATGACTCAAACTGAAGTGCGCCAAGAGAGTAAACTGCTGTTTATAGTCAAAATATTATTAAGGGTAAATAATATTTGACTTCCATATTTTTAGGAGATCAGTCTAAAAATAGTCTGGGTCCTAAAAAATAGGGTCACATCTATTTTTACCGACATGTCGCATACTTCAAGAATCTCCAAGTAGAATTCCCAAATTATGCTCCGTATGTCTGAAAATAGACATAGTCTAAAGTTCAGGAGGAAGCCAGGCACAACCATGAGGGGTAGTGGTGGTAAGTTCTAAGGATGATTTGGCTATGGTTTAACAGGTATATGCTGAGTAGAGGTTGAGATATTTATCTGTGAAGAGCTTTGGAGTGTTGTAACTTCTTTGAATTCTTCAGCCTCAGGAGTAGGGTGCAAGCGAGGTAGAGATGTATCAACGGATTCGACTTCGTTTTTTATGGCTGAACTAGCTAAAGCAGAGGTTTCTGGAGGATACTCAAGTACACGGGCTGTGGAGCCAGGGCCGTAGATGTCACCTTTCTGAGAGGAGGAAGGTGAATCTTCTAGAGAAAATGAGGGTAGGTCAACCTGGTTCGGCTGCTTCTCCCTCCATATTCTCTTAAATATGGTCTTTTCAGGATCAGATACAGAAGGAGTTCTCTGCTAAGAAGTATCTGATCGGGTATGAGGCCTGGTGTAAGCCAGGATTACACTTGATTTGAACTTTGATAATAGTGGAGTCGCCATGGTGAGGGCTATGCAACTCTCAACCCTTCGTGCTCACCTGATTGAAGGGTGAAGATAATGTCGTATCCCAGGGAAACGATTTTTTAATTTGTTCCCCGACAGTGGCGCCAAAAACATGTTGTAGCCCCTAGAGACAGTCTTGAGTTGCAAAAGACCAGTGCCTAGGACATCTTAAAATCAGAGGTTAAACATAGACAAGTATATGGATGCCTCTGACAGAATATGAATTAAGAGAAGTGATGGTTTTGGTGGTTCGGGAATGGAGAAGATCTTTGAGTCTGATTTAATGTGAATTACCTTGTACTGCAAGAGGGCTCAAGAGGTTGAATCGCTGGATGGCTTTCAAATGGGCCAAGTATGAAACAATGAGCAGAGGCTTTCAAATCATGTAGAGGTGTTGAAGAAGAACAGAGGAGGAATCCGCAACAGACTGACTTAATATCATTAAGAATCTGTCTCCCGTGAACTCAAAGGAAATGAATGCAAGTGAAATATGACAAACAGTAGAGATTTGTGGAGCGCGAATTAAGGAAGTGCAGCAATTTTGATACATGAGCGTTATCTATAAATGAAATCATGAATGAAAATGCATACTGTCGACATCTACATTACACAAATCATCAAAGCAGCAGAACATTGAAAGATGATTACACATAACAGGAGATTACTGATAAACAAAGAGAAACAGATACATACTACTCATTGCCCCATCTGGAATCCAAGTAAACAGCGTTGTATCATATTAAGTTCAAACAGCTCTCCCAAATATGTATCTCAGAGCACAAGGAGCACAATTATACAGAACTACAGCAAAATTCTCCAAAATTCAGAGCCTTTCTTACTTCTGTGAACTTCCTACATATAGAGTTTCCTATTGAGGGTTCTCGATCGAATAATGAGTCATGATCGGCCCACACATGTGAAAATCAAAAATATCCTAACAAACTAACTGAGCGTGCATCAAGCAATCACTCCTGTAACAGAAAATCAAAGCAAAATCAGGTGAAATCAGGATTTCACCAGCAAAACATCTTAATCAGAAAATAAAAGAAACAAAATTATGGGTCGCGTAGGCCAAATCCTGGAATCTTCAAATGGTGCGGCAAGGAGCCATGAACAGCTGGGCAGTCGAGTTTCCATCACATGATTCTACCCACAGTCGAGAGCCTCCACTCCCTTATTCTTATGATTTGCACTAACCGTTGTGAAACGACCAATTGTGTTGCGCGTGCTCCCACTCTTTAGCGAAGGTTTCCTGGACCAACCGGATAAACCATAGCTATGTTGTTCCGCCGAAAACCAATACTTGTGCTGGAAATGAAGGGGAGATGGTGGAAGCAATGGTGAGGCTATCAAGATAATTACCACGGAAAAGAGAGGGACAAAGACCACGGGAGGGATATTAATGACGTGGCGGGTAGGTGGGGCCCAAATCCATATCGCAAATCGCGAATCAGACGTCTTTTTATAAACATCGGGAGGTGAATGATAAAATATGCAATGGGCGAAGCATGCTGGCGGAGAAGGTGACGTGGCATGAAGGTGGGGTCGCCCGCACATCACAAATTGCAAGCGAGAGCATTTAGTTATAAGAAGCAGAGGGTAATTGTTATGTTTTGCTAAGTGCGAAGTGCGGGGAGGTAAATGTTAAAAGTTGTGGTGAGTGATATGCGATGGGCGGAAGTGACGTGGTAGAGGTGGGACCGCCCACAAAATTGCAATCGGGGAAGTTTTGGTATAAGGAGCGAGGGTAAGAGTTATGACTTGTGATGGGTGATACGTGATGAGAGGAGGATGACGATGCTAAAAGGTAATTGAGTGTCAATAAAGGTTTTGAATGGAAAGGAGTGGATTGTTTACGATAAAGGCTTGTGCGAAGAGGTGGGTCCCTTTGTATCGCATCCGCAGAGTTATAAGTGGCAAATGGTGTTACGAATGAGTTTGCGGTCATGCGATGCGAGAAGGTAAGGAAAAAGTAAGGTGCGGTCTATGGTGTATATATATATATATATATATATCAAGCAACCTAAAGTGGGGGGCGGAGCTACGAATAAAGAAATGTAGTGCGGGGCTTTAGAAATGGAAAAATGAAGGGTAAAAGAGGGTAAATGAAGGTAAAGAGGATAAATGAGATGATTGAGGGCAGAAATGAAGTTTTCTCACCACTATACCTTATCAGCCACAATTTCCCCTTTCTACTGAACTGAAAGGCAGATTGATTCCTTTGAAGCTCTTTGACAATCAGGATTTCCTTTCCTTTCTCCTTCTCCACTTTGTATGTGGTCACAGGCCAACAGGACCGATATAAGGTGTTTGCCATTGGTTAATGTCATTGCATCAACATCAAAAGGAGTCGTGTTCATAAAAACACATGATTGTTCGGGTGAGGTAAAAACAACAAATTCATTGTAGAAATTTTAATTTCTACTATTGAAGAGATGGGGCTAGAAAATATGGTGCAAGTTATCATAGATAATGCACATGTCTGCAAAGTTGCAGGATCAAAGGCTGAAAGCAGATACAATCATATATTTTGAACTCCTTGCATTGTACACAATCTGGATATGATTTTAGAAGATACTGAGGCTTAAGCCAGAATGGAATAAGGAGGTCACAAGGCAGGCAAGGGAGATTATAAATATCATCACCAATCACCACTAGTCACAAGCAATATATCGAGAATACTCTAAATTGGAGTTGCTCAAAGTTGTTGAGACAAGATAAGCCTCTAAAGTCATCATGTTGCACTGCCTTGTTGATGTCAAACCTGCATTAATGAGTATGATGGTGGGTGCAATTTGGGATGAATGGAGACAATCAGATTCAAAGAGAGGAAGTATGGTGAGGAGGGTGTTGATTGATGAAGATTGGTGGATCAAGACTGATTTCTTGCTCAATTTCACAAAACTTGCATTTGATCTTCTCTGAGATGCAAACACAGACAATCCTTTCTTGGGAGAGGTTTTTGATGGCATGGATATTATGGTTGAGAAAATTGTGGAAATCATTTCACGGGAGGCTCCCACTCTTCATTTTGTTGATCTTGATTTTGCATAGCAAGTGAGGTCCATCATTATTTTGAGGTGGAATGGTTAAACACTCAATTGCACATTTTGGCACATACTCTAAATCCGAAATTTTATGATGAAGAATTAATTGCTCAAAGCAATGGAAAGAGGAAGGCCCCACATAAGGACAAGGAGGTGGTCGTTGGAGTGAAAAAATCCTTTTAGAGGTTGTTTTCATCTTCTTTACAAACTGATGTGAGGGAGAAACTTGTCTGTTTTGCTGCTGGACTAGAGGATTTTGCAGACATATCAGCGTCGGAAGAGAGGACCATGAATCCCGTTAAATGGTGGATTTGTCATGGGGCGTGTTAGCATCAGGTTTACACCTTCATGTCAAGTCAAGGATGTCAGTGACTCGTCTATCTTTTTCCAAGTCATAAACATGTAAAGGGGGGTGTTGTATTCATTATAGGGTTTGCTAAGCTTAGGGAAATGTGTCATTTAAATTCTTTTACCTAACCCTAAGTCTATGCAAAATTTCGCTTTATGATTTGACCTATAGCAAAAAATTGGGTGGCGCTTAGAAATGTTTTTGTAGTGGAGCACTACGAAATGTTTTTGTATTGCGGCACTATGAAATGTTTTCGTAGTGCTTTTAGAAAAAAATCAAAACTCGATTTCCAACCCATTAAGTCATCTTTTTTGATTGCTCAAGTGGTGATTTGTAAAATAATGGTCTTCCTGCATGATGTGACATTTGCCACCATTTTTGAACTCCATTGAGTCATTTTAAATCAAACCCTAATTTGCCATGTTTTGCTTAAAAACGGTTTTTCCAGCAAACCCAGATTTGTTGTTTTCCAATGCAGAAAGAGGGTTAGTGGTCTCGCAGTCCTCTGTTAGGTTATTTCAAAGTCATTAAAGGTGTTGCAGGTCTTAGAGCTTGACAGAATGGGTCGGTCTAGCCACATGAAGAGGTTTGAACCTAATGGCATGTACTTCGAAGTATAACTTGAAATGCTTGATCTTTTCAGAAGTGCAGGCTAGGAACTGGTCTTTCAACGCTTTAATGGGTTCAACCTCAGTTGGTGCCATGATTTTATCTTCTCTTTCGATGGAAATATAGCTAGAATAAAAAAATTACGGTTTCCTGTCACAGAAGAGTCAATTGCTGAAGCAACGGGTTTGCCAGCAGAAGGTGAAAGGTGGTTCAAGAAGCAAAGGTTGTTGAATGTGCATTTAAATTTCTTCCTGAAAGAAGATTTCCAAAATCAAGACTGGGATGCAGGGGTCCTCCAAAGCAAACTGAAACCTCAATGGGTTGTTGCACTTAGAACTGTCCAGTTATTCTTCGCCTGTGAAGGCAGGTATTCCAAAGCTTACTTATACCACATGAGGTTTATTTGTCATTTAGCAGGCTTTGTGAAAATTCCTAGATCTGACAATCTTAGGAATCCTACTGCAACTATCTGAGTTTACTTCTCCTATTATGTAAATTACATTTACAGAATTAATTCAAAATGCATCATGAATTATTGAAGTAAACTACTGAAGCAGCCTACACTTAATTAAATATGATTATAATTATAAATCTTCCGGGAAATCACATAAGGAATATGATTCTGAAACAAGAAAACTGAGCAAGAAATCAACCACACAAAGGACACCTTTATTTTGGACTTAAGTCCCCGAAAAAACCCAATGCGAGCAAACCGGTCCAGTAGATCTGAGGGTTTGTATTATTAAGCAGCAGTTTTCTGAATACAATCTCTGGATGCATTGTTGGCTATCCAGTACAGAGAAATCATGACAGACAAAAAATAGTGAGTTTTACCTCACACTGCAAGTCCCAGCTGATCCGGATCTGAACTGGTGAAACCCCAGCTTCCTCTGCGCTGCCTCATGCTACCATACCCATTGTGGATGGGAAACCATTCATTTTGTATAGATAAACAAGCATTCCTAAGCATGTGGAAAACATATACCCTTTTCCTTTCTACAAATATCCTGGTTAGTCCAAGACAAATACACATCCCACAGACCTACACTTGCAACAAAAACACTTTGAGCCAAAGATCTTTGATAAACCCAAGCAATTTGAGTTGCCATCAAGGAATATATATCAAATCAAAACAACCTCTACAAGCAAAAACAAGAAACAAACATTCAAAAGCATTAAAAAAAAACAATGGGTTCTAAGACAAGGAAAGGATTTTCAAGTTGGTGATTTAGTCCTTATTGACAACAACCCATATCCTTTTAGGGTCCATGGCAAAGTAGGGATGAGACATTTCTACATTGCAAAACTTGATGATGAGTCTTTGCCCTCCCATGTGGGAGGAAAACACCTTGCTTTGTATGATGGAACCTGATGCATTTATATTTAGATAGTTGCATTGCATTTGTGTGTTTGCATTATTGTATGTGCATCCTACTTATTCATTATTCATGTTGATTTGCTTGCATACTGGATAAATTGCATTTAGATAACTTTTCTTTCGAATATTTGTTCGATATATATCATATAATCACAAGGGTGATGATCAGCAACCCATTCACATGCTATCAAACAAGTTGATTTGAGTGTGCAAGTAACAAGTTTGTGAGCCCAGGGATTGCTAGGGTCTCATGAACTCGTTGTTCGAGCATATAGATCATGTGCTCTGCAATGAGCACGTCCCCGAGTTGGAGCCAAATGTTACCCACCAAAAAGAGGGTAACCCCATGGGAGAAAAAAATTATCCTTCTTTGGACAACCAGCCAGTCAGTAACCCTACATCATTCTGTATATGATCATATGCCATATCCCTTCGCCATTTGCACTAGTCAGACACCTCTCACCATTCAATAGCTACTTCAACCATTTTTCAACCATGTGCTTTTACTTAATGTTTTGGGCATTCTAACATGGATTAAGGGGTGACCCGAATGATTGAGCAATTATGAATGTAAACCTATTCTCTCATCTTACCACGGAGGTTAGTTTTTGACCCTAGTCTAGTGGGACCTCCTCTGATGGAACCTGATGCATTTAAATTTAGATAGTTGCATTGCATTTGTGTGTTTGCATCATTGTATGTGCGTCCTACTTATTCATTATTCATGTTGATGTGTTTTCATACTAGATAAATTGCATTTAGCTAACTTTTCTTTTGAATATTTGTTTGATATATATCGTATAATCACAAGGGTGACGATCAGCACCCCATTCACATGCTATCAAACAAGTTGATTTGAGTGTGCAGGTAACAAGTCTGTGAGCCCAAGGATTGCTAGGGTTCTCATGAACTTGTTGTTCAAGCATATAGATCATGCGCTCTACAATGAGCATGTCCTTGAGTTGGAGCCAAATGTTACCTACCAAAAAGAGGGTAACCCCATAGGAGAGAAAAAATCTCCTTCTTTGGACAACCAACCATCCAGTAACCCTACATCAGTCAGTATATGATCATATGCCATATCCCTTTTCCATTTGCACTAGTTAGACACCTCTCACCATTCAATAGCTACTTCAACCATTTTTCAACCATGTGTTTTTACTTAATGTTTTTGGCATTCTAACATGGATTAAGGGGTGACCTAGATGATTGAGCAACTATGAATGTAAACCTATTCTCTCATCTTACCATGGAGGTTAGGTTTTTATCCTAGTCTAGTGGTACCTCCTCTAAAGCCTTAGGTTTATATAAGGGGCACTACTTGGGAAACTTTGATTGAAGTAGCATGCCCATAATTTTGCCATACTTACCACTTTCCAACATTCCCTTGATTTCCTTTCCAGCATTCCCTTGATTTCATATCTATCTTTCAGGTTTGTTGTCATTGGTTCATTGGGATTGGCACCCTCATATCCTCATTTTCGAGTCCAGGCCAAAAAATTTGCCTTGGAGATTAATGCAACTAGAACAAAGGTAAAATCATAAGATGGCCACAACGAAAGAAAAGGAAAAAGTTAAAATTCAAAGGATGGTTGGGACATTAATTAGCATGTGGGAAAAAGTCTAGCACGAGCTTTACCCCCCTCATTAACCATCACCTTGTTCCTCGGCACTTGATGCTCCCTCATATAATAAAGGAAACATTGCATGTCCCAACCCTAATGAACGAACAACTGACTCATCATTAAGGGGTAAATAAATGTTATATCATTAAAAGCATGTTTGGATACCTAAGTTATGCTCCATATCAAAACATTATCAAAAAGAAGTAAAAGGCACACCATACAAGTAGAGAAAGCAGGTTAAGGAAAGGGGTAACTCATGCCTCCATGGTTTCTCCATCCATACATCAATACACTCGAAACAATGGACCTCCATCAATTGGTCCCATGACCATGGCACCTTGCCATGAAGCCTTTCCCCTCCATTGCCACCATTATCGCAAACACCTATGAATTGAAGGGTTGACCTAGGACAAGTCACGTCCCCTTAGGGGTTGGAAGCACCTAATAGGGTTAACTATCTAGCCATCCTTGACATAGGTAGGGAACACTTCTCCGAGACTTGCTCTAGTTAGATATTTGAAGGTGATCCCAGTTCAAGTATTATTATGCGCTTAACAATTAATAATGGTCCACTATGATGCATCTATGGTCGTTGTCCCTAATCACTAGTAACATTCAGTTGATTTTGAGATGATTTTGCAAGGTGGTCCTTAACATAGCAGCAGAGGCCTTGAGGGCACATTTCATGTCTCCACTAGACATCATGCCCAAGCCATTTTACATTTCTAGAGCGCAGAGATGACTTTGCAGATGTATCATTGCCCCTCCAAAGCAAAGCGTCGGGCACTTTGATGACTCCAGCAGATGATTGACACCTCAAAGCAACCCCAAATGCTGAAATGTTGAGCTCCTCTTGCTTGGTGTTGGATACTCTTGATGATGTACTCAACAGACCCAGCATGCCCCCAAGTTGGCCTTAACAATGTTAATGGGCATGGCTTGATCTGAAGTCCAAATGATGATGGTCATCCCCAAGATGGCAAGGGAGGGTTCTATTAGCACTTGTAAGTTGTAACCCCAATGCAAGAGAGAGATGATGCAACATCACCCTTCTAGCCCTTGAGAAAGCGAGCACCTAAAGCATGATTTTGACGCTTGGAGGCATTTTGAGGCACTTCTTAAGGGCTTCCCCTCAAGGTTAGAGTTGATTATGATGATGGAACATCCCACTAGCCCATCCATACGTCATGTTTATGGATGATATTGACCCACACGTGTGAGCTTTTATGGCATAGTTTTATTATTTTGAGCTATGGGGTTGGCTTGTAACCCTTTATCTTGATGAGCACTCAAATTAAACTTGATTTAAGGCTTGTAGGATAATTTTATTTTGTATAAGTGAAGGAAAAACCTTATATATATAAAGGATCCCTCAATCGCTTCATTCATCATCACTATTGATATTTTGGCCCCTCTTCTAGGGCATGACTTAGCCTTTGTGCAATTCTCTACTTGTAGAGATGTGATTTTTATGGAGCATTTGCTACTAGAGATTGGCTTGTGTATTAGAAATGTTCCTTTGGGATTGAAAAGTCGTCTTTTCATGGAAGAATTGTAAGTTTATTGTTGATTTTTCATTGTTTCACATGCAATTGAATTAAAGCTAGGGTTTTTCTATGATCCATGACTAAATGCAAATTATTTATGGGAAATCTCGGTTATTTTTTGCATGTTAAATATTTCTTCCTTGAAATCCATAGGAGAACTATTAGTGTGCCTCTCCTATTTAATTTCTCCCCTCACAAAAATAACATAGGGTTTTATAAAGTGGGAAAAGGAGTTTTCCCCCCTTACACCACTCATTTGTCATTTATCTCTTAAAATTGCCCCAAGTCTCCATCGCCCAAGTAGGGTTAGGCACTAGCAAAGTTTGTGTTAATAAAAAACCCTTTAAAAAATCATTGTTTTTCTTACTTATATTTTTCGAAGCCTTTTAAGGCAAGCCGCTAGGGTTTTCTCCTAGGCCTGAATTGGTGTATGGCATTTGTGATGAGTGTTTGTGGAATAAAAACCTAAGTTTTGTCATTGTAATCCTTTTTAATGCAAAATCTAGCCTTTTTCATGGTAAAAATTCCCCATGGAGGGTCAACATCATCCTTCTCTAGACAAGTTTGTGCATTGGAAACCCTAACCCTAACCTTGTTGAAGAATGTAACTAGGTTCGATCTTCATAAATTGTACTTGAGTCAATATTTATTGCACTTGTCAAAAGAATAAAGAAATAAATTTTATATTATTATTAAATGACTTATTAAAGCATGGGTTTAATGCTTGGGTCATATTTATTTTAAGTCAAAGTCTCTACTGTGGACTTCTAGGTTTTTTTCTGAATCTATAGGATTATTGCAGATTTAAATTGATCCATATTGGGCTTTTGAATCATGCAAATAGGTCAAGTATTGAGTAAAATATGATTTATGAAGCCTCCACACCAAGTAGACCTTAAGGTGATCAAGTCGGCCTCAAGCCCTGAAATTTAAGCTCATCTCAAGCCTATATATACAATGGAATCGAAGTCATTTGAAACCATCTCACTGCAACACAGAAATTCAATATGGAAGTTGCAACAAGAGAAATTTGCGAAGTGAAGGAGAATGACTTTCTGGATTCGGTTTTGGGCACACTTATAGAGTTGAAGAAAATCAAAATTTTGGCACCACTCTCTCTGCATTTCGAGCTGTAGTTTGGGAGATTGAAGTTCTCAAAGTTTTACTGCAAAAGTTGTTGCATCAGGTGCTGCCAAGAGAAGAGGAAATCGAAGTTTGTTTTGTTGAATGTTACTACTTGGAGAAGTTGTATTGGGCCTAAATCGAAGTCTTTGAAGCCAGATCGAAGGTCTCTACCTCAAGATCGAAGTCTCAAGAAGCAAGGTCAAAGTTCCAGGTCAAAGAAACTACATCATATTGTTACTACTGCTGCCAGATTCAGGAAGGATCATAAGGAAGGCTGGCTTGGTGTGGAGGAAGTCCGGGTCAAGGTCTAGAGTCTCAAGAATCACTATTGAAGGAAGAATTATTGACTAGGTTTTCCCCAAGAGTGGGGTTTTGCCTTGGTTGTTGGCCTACATCTAGTGTCCCTGATCTACGTATATTTTCTTTGATATTTGCTTGATGAACTAATAAGAAGAACATAATAAGAACTAAAGAAGATCACAAGTAAATAATCAAGAAAAAGAGGATCTTTCTGCCTTTTTGATTCTCTAACAAGCCTAGCTTCAACTTGAGGCTTATCTGAGGGTTTGCTCTATTGTTTAATGTTGATTTGGGGTGGCATAGTCTCAACTTTTGAGGAGAGGCTTAGACACATGTATTCTAAATAACCCAAAAAGTGTTTGGTGAATTCCACTCAGATTGTATTCTATAGAAATAATTAATTATTTTAAAGGGACTCTAAGTCAAAACTTAGAAAAATAAAATAATTAAAGTGTATTAATAGAATATGAGTGAGAATGATCTAGAATAAATGGATCAAGTCAAAAGTTAATCTTAGTCGTTAATTAGAGATATGATCTAGGTCGTTGAATCATCAACGAGAAGATTATAAGGACTTGAAGAGTCATTTAGAAAATATATTCGTGGAGACACCGAGGATCTAGAGATCAAATTTTTCTGACGAAGCAAGTGCTCGGACGAAAATCAGATCTAAGTGATCCTTGATTGCAATGAGGGGCAATATTTCCAGTTGGAAGATTTCCTGAGCCAAAGAGTACACAACAATAGAGACGGAGAGAGCCACAGCTTCAGCGCAGAGCCAATGACGCAATGCCTACGCAGTCACTGCGCAAAGCTAGAGGGAGAATCGTTTTTCTTACAGAGGAGACAACACAGAGCCATTATCAAACCCTAGGGAGATTTTGCGGAGGCTCAATTTCCAGCCAATAGCGAGACCAGCTCAGAGGAAGAAGGGTATCCGAGTTGTGACGCAGTCACTGTGTCGAGGCAGCGTAGGGAAATCCAGCCTTGGTGCAGATCAAAGCCAGTTTCCCGTGGAGTGAGGTTTATCTCATGAGATATCTTCTGTCAGTTTTGTTGTATGATTTGACAGTCTCGTAAATCATAGACTTGTACTCAGAATTTACTGCATAATAACATAAACCCTCAAATCTGTTGCACTTGTTTTCCCGCATTGGGTTTTTCCAGGAACATTAGTCCAAAAACAATTGTGTTGGATGGTTGTGTGATCTATGTGTGTTCATATTTGTTTCCGCACTCGTATTTCTTCCGCAGTTTAATTATGTAGGTTTTAGTGAATGGAATTCGATATTTTCTTGTAGAACACAGTAAAGAATTTGTTAAGTAAAATAACAAACATAATATTTTCCATCAGTTGTTGCAGTAGGATCCCGTGTAGCATGAATTTTCACATGGTATCAGAGCTTGTTTAAGCTGAGTGCAGTCAAGACAAAGAACAGATTGAGCAGATCCTGCATTGAAGCAGCAGTTGGGGACCAAAAAGCTGCGTAAGCAGCAAATCAATTTCCCAGTGAAGTGCGCAGTCCAAGCCAGGAAGGCCAAATCAGCAAGGAAAATCTCTCTCTGATGTGAGCCGACAGAGAGGTAAGATTGTTCCAAATTGTTGTTTGTCTGAGGTAGGAGGGAGCAGCGCAGCAGATCTACGTAGATCAGTAGTTGGAGGGACGCAGTTGACTGCACAACAGTGATTGCTGGTGTAGAGCATCAGGAAGCGTAGTTGAAACACAAATTTGGGGATTTTCTGACCTCAATGAGTTTATGGCCCGAGAAACACAAATTCCCCATGCAGTAGCAATAGATTTTGTGGCTTTCTCCATCAGGGGTGTGTAAATCTAGTTGCGCAGAGGGTGAGAGGCAGCTGATCGACAGTAGTCGGGTGAGATGGCCACCAACGGATTGCGTGACCAGGACCGGTTGGAGGGTACCTCCAACTATGTAATCTGGAAGGCAAGGATCTCCTTCCTTCCAGATGAGCATGACCTCAAACACTTTATCAACATTGCTCAGGCTGAACCGGTGGATGTGGCACCATTACGAGCCTTCAAGAAGAATATGGCTAAAGCCAAGTGGTTGATCCTCGATGGAGTGAGGGATCGCATTATTTCACACATCTCAGCCAAAGGAACAACTAAGGAGATGTGGGATGCGTTGGGAACGCTGTATGAGGGGTCTTCCGAGCAGCGGAAGATGTTTTTGGAGGAGAAAATGTGAACCACCAGGATGCAGAAGGGAGAGTGTATTGATCCATTCCTATCTAGACTTCAGGAAAATCAAGATCAGTTGGTAGTCATAGGAGCAGATCCTAAGGCCACAGAGATGGTCAAATTGGCCCTCAACTCAGTATCTGAGAATTACCAAGTTTTTGTCCAGTGCATCCTGGGCAGAGAAAACTTGTCAAACTGGGAGTCAATGTGGGCAGCCCTTCAGCAAGGAGAGATGCGGAGAGACTTACTCAAGTGTCAAGTTGAGGGCGGCAGCAACAGCGGTTCGAAAATCAAGAAGGAGGAGGAATAGAATGCGGCCCTTGCATCAAAGGGGCAATATGTTGTGAAGCCAGCTCAAAAATAGAAGAAGAAAGATATCAACGCCTTATAAATAAGCCACTTCGAGGGTGCAACCTCCAATACATTACATAAATGAACAATTCTTGGATGATACAATTTACAAAACCTCCTTTCTATATATAGGAGTCCATGGGGCCATAATGTAATCCTAGTGGGCCACAATGTAATCCTACCCGACCTAACAATAATAATTTAAGGGCACAATAATAACAAAATGGGGGTTACAAGGGTACAATAATAACAATAAGGGGGTTACACTAACAACAATAAGGGACTATACTAGTAATATAGGGACCTAACATGCCCCTCTCCTTGAAAAAAGTGTTGTCCTCAACGCTTGAGTAGCTCTGGGTGCTTCTGTATAAAATTCTCATCCTCCCATGTAGAATCTTCAGTGGGTAAGTTCTTCCACTTGATGAGATACTCTTAAATTGATCGATTCCGTAGCTGTCGAGTTCTTGTTTCCATGACCGCTTCAGGTTCCAATATGATTTTTCCTTCCTCATCAAGTTCTGGAAATATTGTTTGAACTGGAAGATTTTCACCTATAACCTTCTTTAAGCGTGAAACATGGAAAACTGGATGCACTCGTGAAGAAGCAGGAAGCTCCAATTTGTATGCCATAGTACCAATCTTTTGCAACACCTTGTAAGGACCATAGTACTTTAGCGATAATTTATTATCCTTCTTAGCTTGCTTGAGGGACATTTGTTTGTATGGTTGTAGCCGTAAAAATACCCAATCTCCTACATCAAAACTTCTCTCGCTGCGATGTTGATCTGCCTGTTGTTTCATTCGATTTTGTGCCAAATTAGGGTTATCCTTTAAGAGTTGGAAAACTTCTTGTTGATGCTCGATGTGATCTTCCACTGCTTGAACCTTCGAATTTTCCCTTAAAGATGATGTGATCGATGGTGGATGATATCCATAAAGTGCCATAAATGGGGTCATTTTTGCTGCAGTATGGAAGGAAGTGTTATACCACCATTCAGTGAGAGGTAACCGCTTGACCCATTGTGTTTGTTTATCAGATACAAAACAACGAAGATATCCTTCCAAACATTTATTTACTATCTCAGTTTGACCATCAGATTGAGGATGATGAGATGAGCTATGAGCTAATTGAGTACCCAAACAAGAAAATAACTCCGTCCAAAAATTTCCAGTAAAAATGGGATCTCTGTCGCTCACAATAACCCTTGAGTTTCCATGTAGCTTTTGAATTATGTCCATAAATGTAGTAGCAACTGTACTTGCTTTAAATGGATGAGATAATGCACAAAAGTGTGCATACTTGGTAAGTCTATCAACTACCACCATGATGACACTCTTTCCTTCGGACTTAGGTAAACCTGTGATAAAATCCATTGAAATCTCCTCCAAACGTTGACTTGGAATGGATAAAGGTTGTAGAAGTCTCGGGGTCTTAATTGTCTCAACTTTATTCTACTAGCAAACTAAACATTCCGCCACAAAATTTTTAATATCAGATTTAAGGCCATCCCAAAATAATTCTTTCTTCACCCTGTGGTAAGTTTTTAAAAATACCAAGTGTCCTCCTAAAGGAGAAGTGTGCAATTCCAGAAGAATCTTTTGTTTTAGTTGGGAATTCTTACAAAGATATAAGCGATCTTTGTACCATAAGGAATCATTTTCCAACTAAATGTATCAGATGTACTAGGATCTTGCTGCAACTTTTGAATGAGTGTCCATACATCTTTGTCCTTCTTCCATTCATCTCTTGCTTCGGTTATCCAATCTAGTTGGATAATAGAAATGGCACAAAGCAATGTTTCCACCTCTTCATTCTTTCTTGAGAGTGCATCTGCAACAACATTTAGCTTCCCTTTTTGTAGATTATTTCAAAGTCATAACCCAACATCTTTGTGACCCATTTTTGCTGCTCTTCTGAAGATAGTCTTTGTTCCAAAAAGTGTTTAAGACTATCATGATCAGTTTTTACCTTGAAGTGTCTTCCATTAGGTAAGTTCTCCATTTCTTTAGTGCATGCAATATTGCTAACATTTCCTTCTCATAAATAGGTTTCTGTAAATACTTTCCTTTGATTGGACGACTTTCAAAAGCAATGGGTCTTCCTTCCTGGATTAAAACAACACCAATTCCATTTCCTGAGGCATCACATTCCACAATAAAGGTTTTTGTGAAGTCTGGCGTAGCTAAGACAGGCGCTAGGCACATTGCCTCTTTAAGATGTTCAAAAACCTTAGTTGCTTCAGGAGTCCATGAAAATGCATCTTTCTTCAATAATGTTGTTAGAGGTGCTGCTATTCTCCCATAATTCTTAAAAAACTTGCGATAATACCCTGTTAACCCGAGAAATCCTCGCAACTACTTTATGGTTGTGGGGACTTTCCATTCCTTAATAGCTTTAATTTTGTTAGGGTCTACCTTAACACCCTCGTGAGATACAATATGACCCAGATATTCCACCTCTTGTACTCCAAAGAAACATTTGGATGTTTTTTCATATAATTGTTTCTCCTCCAATAGTTTGAGCACCCTGTCAACATGTTGAACATGATCCTTCCAAGACCTGTTGTAGATTAGTATATCATCAAAAATACTAGCACAAATTTTCTAAGGAAGGGTTTGAAAATGGAGTTCATCAACCCTTGAAATGTAGAAGGTGCATTGGTAAGGCCAAAAGGCATGACCAAAAATTCATAATGACCCTCATGAGTTCGAAATGTTGTTTTTGGAATATCTTCAGTCTTCATTCTAATTTGTTGATATCCTGAACGAAGATCCAACTTGGTAAAATAAATTGCTCCATGTAATTCATCCAATAATTCATCAATCACAGGAATGGGAAATTTATCTTTAATGGTGAACTTATTGAGCTCCCTATAATCTGGACACATTCGCCATGATCCATCCTTCTTGTGTACCAATACTACAGGAGCAGAGAAAGAACTTTGACTAGGTTGAATTATACCTGCCTCTAACATTTCTGCAATCATACGTTCAATTTCGCTCTTTTGGAAGTAAGGATATCTATAAGGCCTGATGTTTGGAGGAACACTTCCTGGAATCAAATGAATAGCATGATCATGATCACGAATAGGTGGGAGTCCTTTGGGAGTTTAAAACACCTTGGAATGATTGTCAAGACTTGTTGGAGATCTACAGAAAGAGATGATTTTGATGTCGGGACTTCTAGAGAGCATAATTGTGCAATTACGCCTCGTTGTTCTTTCTTTAGAAGCTTTGTCATGACATTAGAGCTTATTATCCTTCCTGGCTTCCCTTCAATACCCCGTAATTCGACTTCCTTTCCTTCTGAAAAAAATTTCAAGAAAAGTTCTTGAAATTAAAAGCTACCGTCCCCAAAGATTGTAACCATTGTACTCCTAGTACAACATCAGCACCTCCCATAGGAATGGAAAGCATTGGACTAGTCAATACATATTCCCCCATGGTTAGCTTAATATTATGGCATTTTCCCGAGCAATTTATAATTCCTCCATTTGCAACCATCACTTGACATTCTGGTGCTGGGTATAGGAAACAATTTAATTCCTTGGCTACCTTACAATGAATAAAATTATGGGTGCTACCTGAATCAATCAACACTATTACCTTTTTCTTCTTGATATGTCCTTCTATCTTGAGAGTTTGAGAAGTGGTAATTCCTGCCAGTGCATTACACGATATGGTCGGATTCATTTCTTCCTCTTCTAGGGCTGGTTCCTGGTGTATATCCTCTTATTGTTCATTTTCTTCTTCCTCTTCACAATCTATGTAAAATAATTTCTTCTCAGCACACTTATGACCTTTAGTGTATTTGCTATCACAACTATAGCAAAGCCCTTTCGCTCTTTTTTCTTCCAATTTTTGTGGTGTCAACCTTGTAGGTTGTGGAAATCTAGGAGTAGCAACACTTCCCTCTTTATAGAAGTGAGTGGTAGGCTTCCTTGTCGCCATAATTTTACATTCAATTTTCTTGCCAACCTGAATGCCTTCTCCAATGAATCAGGTTCCAAAACGCGAACTTCATGTTGGATGTTATCCTTTAAAGTGCCTATGAAGAGATCAATCCTGTGTTCCTCTAGAATATCGGTTACCCTTATATTCAATTTTTGGAAGTCCTCAATGTGCTCCCCCACTAAACCCTTTTGTTTGAGATTTATCAATTGGCTAAAGAAGGTGTTTCTCTTTGTATCCTCATAATGTGCTATCATTTCCTCAGTAAAAATTGACCAAGTGACAATTTTTTTACGGGGGCAAAGCCATTGATACCATACAAATGTATTTTGTTCTAAATGTAAAGTTGCAATGCGTATCTTTTGTGTGTTTTGCACATTATGGAGATCAAATATTGCTCCATCTGTAGTATCCATGTTACAGGATCCTTTCCATCAAACTTCCTCATATCCA
Source organism: Pinus albicaulis (assembly GCA_034641835.2). Classification (NCBI taxonomy): domain Eukaryota; kingdom Viridiplantae; phylum Streptophyta; class Pinopsida; order Pinales; family Pinaceae; genus Pinus; species Pinus albicaulis. The sequence goes on along the minus strand of CM076581.1, from coordinate 1,421,638,394 downwards.
TTTTTGGAATATGGTGGTTCTTCCCGCCAACATTAGAGTTTATGAAGTCACGGTTAACATTTATTTTGTTCTCATCATGAGTTTCCTCTACTATATTTTCACCATTAGGAAACATTTCTTGTATCAACTTTATCAAACCTTCCATGTCTGCTTTTAGATCATTCTTCATGTTTTCCATGTTGTCTTTCATTTTTTCATCGATCTTAGCTTCCATGTCATCCATCTTAGATTCCATGCCATCTATCTTAGATTCCACACCTTTCTTCAAACCATCCATCTTCGCTTCCACGCCTTTCTTCAAAACATCCATTTCATTTTTTGTTGCTCTTTGCGAGAGCGAAATTTGGTGCACTTGCTCTTGTAATTTTGATAGATCATGTTGCAATTCTTCATCTTCATGAGTCATAGTAGAGCCTTCTGAAGGCTTAATAGGTGTTGAATTATTTTTACGGGGCATCTTTTAGAACCCAATACTGATATCTATTCTACAATATGCCCTTGGAATCAATTCAAATTGATTCTTCAAACAAGACTTATGCAATTCGGAAAAAAAATACACACCATTTTCTTTCTTTTGAGGAGCTCCATATTGAAATTGGATTATCTTTATGGATGCAGCTCTTAATATCGAAATGTGGCACTAAAGGTAGCATACGAAATATCTTTTGAATATATGGTCTTATAATTTGTATTCTCGAGCAATTATATAAAAATAACAATATAGGGGTTCTGATCAATAATAACAATAAAAGGGGTTATACTAACAACAATAAGGACTATACTAGTAATATAGGGACCTAACACAATAAAGCGCATAGCCGAAGAAGGATCACTCGAATCAAATGTTTCAGGTATGGCGAGATGGGGCATTACGCCACACAGTGTCCTCTCAAGAAGAAGGATAAGGATGAGAAACATGATCCTCATGCCGAAGCATCGAAGATACAGGAGGAATTTGCGACGATTGCTCATATACCTCTAAGAGGGAGGTGGGCTAATTTGGAGTTGTAGACCCTGAGATCTACAAGATGGGCAGGATCCTTGAGAATTCCACCTCTCGGATCATTACCTCACTACGGGAGCCCAAAACAGCAGTAGCACGATGGAATAGTGCTAGTTGGTGTAGAGAAGTGTTGAAGTGACAGTGTTGTGGTTATCAGTGCCAGAGTCTAAGTAGTGTTGCAGCAGCGCAGAGGGACACAGTGCAAAGTAGCAACAGTGTAGCAACTTCAGAGAGGCAACGTAGAGGCTAGCAGCAGTTTCCCCCCATGCCATTTCCCCCACATCCCCTTTTTTGGGAAACTCGAGGAAACTCCAGGGGGATGTTTGTCGGGCAACGAAACATGACTCCCTTGAAGGGAGACGAGGGGACACCGAGGGAATGGAAGGGGGACGTCGGGGGGACGCATATTGATCCCCCCATTTTTTGCCTAATAATATTTATAAAACATTAAAAATTTAAATAAAAAAACACAAATTTAAATATATGAAAAATTAAAAAAAAGACAACAAAAATAGAAAAACTTAAACTATATTAAAACATCAAACTTGTTAAAACTTAAAAATTTAAGTAAAAATTTTAAAAATATAATTATATTAAACCTATATAGTATAATTTTATAAGTTATAACTTGTTAAAACTTTAAAAAAAAAATTAATTAATTAATTAAATTTTATTAAAATTTAATCTTAAACATAAAATTAAAAACAATAACAATTAAATTAATTAAATTATATTAAAAATTAAATAAAAATTAAAAAAATGAAATTGTATTAAACCTATATAGTATAAGTTTATAAGAACTTATAACTTGTTAAAAATAAAACATAAAATTAAATTATTAAATTTTATTAAAATTTAAAACTTAAACACAAAATTAAAAACAATAACAATTAAATTAATTAAATGTCAAATGATAATTCATAAATGAATCAACGATAATAGTCTAATATGCAATGATGATCATATTTATTCTTTAGATGTACAATGAATAATTATTAAGATTTTATGTTTAGTTATTTTTAATTAATTCTTTAATAATTCATAATTTTATAATTTTTATGACTTTGACGTCCCCCGTTTTCTCGAAAATTCCTCAAATTTTGGGGTTGCTTATATACATCCCCCTTGTGCATATCAACGCTCCCGCGTTTCCCCGTCCTGGAAACTCGGTGGAACATTGATAATTTGTTAAGTAAAATAACAAATAGAAAAATTTCCATTAGTTGTCGCAATAGGATTCCATGTAGCACGAATTTTCACATTTAATTGACCTTATCCTTCAATAAACACTTTATTTGACTCGTGTATCTAGGTACTCCTTTATTGTTGCATATCAAAAAAACCTAGGTCATATAAGTCCTTACTAGTCTAGGTGCATGATACATTGTTCCTTAATCAAAAGTATTGAGCCTTTGTCCATTATTGAGCATTTATCGTGCTCTCTTCAAACATGAAGTCATGACAATGGAGGTTTATAACATTCGCTCTCTCTCCTCAAATGTGAGGTTGTGGAAGTGAAGGGTTTGGCAATCGGTCTATCCTCAAATGTGAGGGTTTATGGCAGAGAGGGTCAAGCTCAAAAATAAAAAGTGCACACCCACGGGAATTCGTCTTTGAGATTCGACGACCCTAGGTGACCTCATTTTTTTTTGTTTGCTTAATTTCAAATCTCAAAGTTCAAGTTTGTAGAACCTTATGACTTAGGTCATAGGGTCACACTACCCTTAGAGCAAGTATGATAGTCATTGTGGTCAGAATGAAAGAACAGAATGGAGAATAACACTAACCCCAACTTTTATGTGCATGTATCAAAAATGAAAAGTGGCACTCTGAAGAAGTCACTGAAGTGGGATATTTGGGAACTTAGGATACAAAATATATGCATGATGACTCTAGGCCTTAATTAAATATCTGACGTAGCCCTTTGTCTTAAACACATCACTTAGTCCTTAGTCCCATTTCCTTCTTGTGGAATCCTAACCCCATACTCTCTCCTCTGACTCAGTTTGCAGCAGCAGTGTATTTTTATTAATATTGGTGTGATTACGTATTTACAAAGCCTTTTAGCACATAGGCTCACCATCCTAAAATCAACAGGCACTCTAGAGTCTAGCCTCAAAATGTATAAATATAAGCACACATGCTCCAAAACACTTATACACACATGGGCATGTAGGCCCAACACGTCCTGCCTCACCAACCTAATAAAATATGATATACACAGGGGTCATCTTGAGTATGTTACACATGATATCTAAAGCCACAAATCTATACATCTAATTAATGCTCATAAATTACATGCACAAAAACAGTGCAAAAGAGCTTACTAGGCTCATCAGGTAAGAAGAACAACGAAATTACCATGATGCCATTCCGAGAGTGGTTTGTGACATACAATATTGTATTAATTGAAAATTGGGGCAATATCCACCACTCAATTTAACCACTCAAAATCTAAATAGTTATGGCATAATGGTCCTTGCCCATTTTAGACAGAAAATAGTCAAGTACATTCATTTAATTACCTACAGAGCTTCCCACCAGACGAGAATGTAATAAATTTTAGAAACTTCCTGTGAAGACAGAAGCAGGTATTGGTGGAGTTCTCCGATTAGCCATAAAATGACTAGCAAGCAACTAGGAATGAACACAAATCATAATGTACCTATAATTTAGATGAAATTCATTCCGATTTTTTTTCCTGACTCCTTAAAACCCTGGCCCGAACTAAATTAGCTTAAAACCCTGATTGAAATCAATCATGAAGATTGACTAGCGGACAACTAGAACCGAGACCACAGATCATAATGCACCTATAATTCTGATGAAAGCCTTTCAGATTTGTTATCATGCCTACTTGAAACCCTGCCCCGTACTAATTTAGTTAAAAACGCTGATTGAAGTCAATCTTGAAAACATGACTGTAATCAAACCTGCAACTCTAACCATGCGAGCATGTACTTTCCTAATAGTAATAACACACTGGTGTAGACAAATTAGGAGAGAGTTTACATATCGTGAACCCTTTTAGTAGCAAAAAATACTTACAACTCTGAAAGTTGGAAATATAAAATAAACAAAAGTGTACACAAGTGCAAAAATAATTAACATGACAGATAACCCTAAATGAGGAACACCCTTCCACTGATAAAACTTAAAATGTTGAATTTTCAATCAAAATTCTTATGCTAGGTCTACTAGTTCGCTGAAGGCATTCTAAGAATATAAGAAGCACCAGTAGAGAGTAATGTATGTGAATTTTAATTGCTCAAGTGGAATAGGGGATGACAACCCATTTGTAATTCAGATGCAGAATGAACCTCCCTAATTGATCTCCCTAATTTTCCAACAAGTTAGTTTCATTTTATAATTCTATTGAAAGATCCTCCCCACTCCGTCGTCCGCTCCGTGCTCACTGAACGGACAAATTTATTATAGCACCGAAGAGAAAACTTAGCTTACCAGTACAAAAAGCCATTGTGGGCACATGTTATATGGAAGCAACAAACAATAAAATTTAAAAAGATAATAAGACTAGATCCAACGCAAGGGAGGAGTTAAAGCCTTTGTTGGAGGAATCGAGGCAAAGGATGAGCTACAGTCGTTGCACCCTTCGCTGGGTGGGCAAACTTCCCTCTTTTGACAGCTAAATGTATATGAAAAAACCTTGGGAACTTACTGGAGGTAGTAGAAATATTAATGTGGCGGGAGTGTCGTTCACAGCCAAATTAGGATCGATCTGTTGAAAATATTAAAGTCACCTGCGTACCCCTTGCAGGTAGAAACATAGTACAAAGGGGCAGATAGCTTGCGTGCACAACACCGTGCATTTAAGAGGAATGGAGAAAACTGTAAGGAGGAATTAATGTCTTACGGGCAGCAACCACCATTGCAGAGGAGAAGTTATGTTTGTATGGACGTAGCCAAATTTGCAGAGAAATGAAGACTTTCGTGGTTCAAACCACACAAGAACAGAGTTATTAATGAAAACAGTATTTTCGGGCTTTTAAGCCCTCAACAACCAAAAATGAAGAAATATTGTTTAAACAGCGAAGTCTTTTAATTTTTGAATGAGACATGTGATAGTGGTCCCCACCACTTCATTGCCAATCACAATCACAAGTTTTAAATTGTAAGTGTCTTGTTGATATGAAGTGTTTCGATGCGATGCGATGTAATCGCAATCGCAAATCGCAAAGGAGAAATGTATGTTTCCGCCATCGCAAAGTGTTATCATCGATTGAGTGTTTGCAATGCGATGCAATGTGGTCCCACCACAATCGTTAATCGCAATCGCTTGTTGCAATATGTTCTCTGCCCATTCGAAATGTTAAACCACCGATGGTACGATGCGATCTCAATCGCAATCGCAACATCGCAATTGTTTGTTCCACTGTTCCGCATATGTTTTTTCTGCCGATGCCGATGATGCAATGCGATGTGGTCCCACCATAGTCACACATTGCACATCACGCATCGTGCAATCGCAATACCGCTGAATCACAAATTTCAAATTGCAAGTCCAAAGTTCATTCCACCAAGTTTTATGTTCCGCCGATCGCTGATTGCCGATTGCGAAGTGGGCTCCAATCGTATATCATGCTAAAGAAATTTTTAGGTTAAAATTTATGTTCCAGCAGTGTATTTTATTATTTCTTTGTTTTATTTTTTTATTAAGCCGCGCCATATAAAAATTGAAAGGTCCGTAGTATTGATATATATATCATTTTGTAAGTTGTATGTTGTGTATTGTGTAAGCCCACAGGCAGAGAAAACACAGTAAGACCAGTGAGCACTCTTTGTGTGTTTTGAGAGATAGAGAGAAGTTTTGAGAGCATTGCATCTGTAGCAGTCTCAATCATATTTTTTGAATCCCTCCACAGAGGAAGAAATCTATCATTTTTTAATAGTTTTAGTGTTGTTAATTAAACAGAAAAATGACTACTGTGGATATTCCGATTCCTACATCTGAAGAAAATTTTTATTCTGCAAATCTCTGTCATATTATGCTCTGTGTTGAAAGGAGAGTATTATTCTCTCAGTCCTTTATTCTGGAATTATTAGAAATTCCAACATGGTATTAGAGCTAATCCAGGCTCTTTGAAGGTGTCAAAGAAGCTGAAGGAAGAAGAAGATTTGTTTGCCTTCATGCAAGGCTCAGCAGAAGTTAAAGTCTGGGTATTTCTCAAAAACAGAGTTGTTGTTTTTGTTTGAAAGAGCAGTCCTTAGTGATAGAGTTTTGTCTTTTAAAGAAGGAAAGACAGTTTGTTTGAAAAACATAGTCAAGTTTATTTCAGAGTTCATTTTATAAGCAATGGTTGGACCAAGCACTAGTATGAGTATTGGAAATGCTCAGCTTCCACAATTTAATGGAAAGAACTATGATTATTTGGCCATTACCATGAGAGCCCTGTTTGCCTCGCAAGACTTATGGGAATTTTTTGAAGATGGTTTTGATGAACCAGCTGATGAGCATGATTTTAATGCCTTAATTCAGGCAGAGAAGGATATATTGAAGAGTAATAGTAAGAAGGACTCTAAAGCCATCTTATATTTGTATCAAGCAGTACATGAGAGTGTGTTTCCAAGGATAGCAGCAGTTAAGAGATCCAAGGATGCATGGGAAACTCTGAAAGTAGCCTATCAAGGTATGGAGAAAGTGAAGACAACAAAACTAAAATTGTTGAGGAGAGATTTTGAAACTCTCTATATGAAAGAGTCTGATAATATAGACTCATTCTTCACACATGTGATTGGGATGGTCACACAGATAAGGTCCCATGGAGAAACTCTTGAAGAAAGAAGGATTGTGGAGAAACTATTGGGGAGCCTACCCTCAAGGTTTGATGTTATAGTTACCACCATAGAAGAGACTAAGGATCTCTCAAAGTTAACGGTAGATGAACTTCATGCCTCGTTGATGACTCATGAACAGAGATTGGAAAGAACTGTAAACCCATATCTAGAGCATGCCTTCAAGACCCAGATGCCTTTTGGAAGAGGAAGAGGTCAAGGCAGAGGAAGAGGAAGAGGCAGAAGCGAAAACAAAGGAGGAATGAACAATCCTTCACATTCACATGGAAGGAGCAACAATCAGAATCACAGCCATAGCCAATGCAACAACCAACAAGGTGGACACCAACATGTGCATGGACAAAGGTATGACAAATCCAATGTCCAATGTCATTATTGCAGGAAATATTGACACTATGCCAATGAATGTAGGAAAAAGAAAAATGACATGAATAATAGGCAGAATTCTAATGTAGCAAAAGAAGAAAAGAACCCGAAGAATGTGTTGCTAACATGTGATGTAGCACAAGATAGACAAGATGATGTATGGTTCTTAGATTCAGGCTGTAGTAATCACATGAATGTAAACATAGCAATGTTTGCCAATCTTGATGAAGAAGTTAAATTAGAAGTAACCACAGGAACTGATAATAAGATTTCTGTCAAAGGAAAAGGCAGAGTTAGTATTCAAGCAAGAAATGGTGAGCAAAAATTTGTGCGAGATGTATATTATGTTCCTAGTTTGAAGTGTAATCTTTTGAGCATTGGGCAGCTCATAAAAAAGGGTTACAAAGTATTTTTTAAGAATGATGTGTGCACAATAATGGATATACCTCCAAGAAAAAAGATCATTTCTGAAATACAAATGACCAGTAATAGAATGATTCCACTCAAGCTCAACACTGACTTGAAGGGAAAAGGGAAGAATGTAGCAGCTGTAACTCAAGAGGTCTTTCAAAAGGAAGTGAAAGATGAGAACTGGTTATGGCACTTGAGATTTGGACGTATCAATTTCGGAGGATTAAATTTGTTGCATAGAAAAGGAATGGTAAGAGGTCTACCATTGATTGAGAAACTGGATAGCCTATGTGAAGGCTGCATCTTGGGAAAACAACACAGATAAAATTTTCCATCAGGGAAAAGCATAAGGGCGAAAGCACCCTTAGAAATCATCCATTCATATTTATGTGGGCTGATGCAAACAACATTAGTTTCAGGCAGCAATTACATGCTGACCCTTATTGATGATTTCACAAGGAAAGTGTGGGTTTATTTTCTAAAATATAAAAGTGAAGTCTTTGAGAAATTTTTCCACTTTAAAGCTCTTATAGAGAAACAGAGTGGACAACATATCAAATTTCTTAGAACTGATAGAGGAGGTGAATATATCTCAAAAGATTTTATGTGTTTTTGCAGAGAGAATGGCATATACAAACAGTTTACTACAAGGTACACATCGCAAAAAAATGTAGTTGCTGAAAGGAAGAATCGAACCATAATGGAAATGGTGAGAATTATGCTAAAGGCAAAACACTTGCCAAATGAGTATTGGGTAGAAGCAGAAAATTGTGCTGTGTATATTTTAAATAGATTCCCAACAAAAGCTATAATGAACAGAGTTCCAGAAGAAGCGTGGAGTGCCAAAAAACAAGGAGTCACCCAAACGAGAGTTTTTGGATGTGTGGCATATGCACACATTCCAAATAAGTTAAGGAAGAAGTTGGAGATTAAGGGGGGGAAGTTCATCTTCCTTGGATATTGTGAATATTCCAAAGGATATAGATTGTATAACCCATCCACAAAGAAATTTGTGATAAGCAGAGATGTGCAGTTCATTGAAGACGAAGCATGGGATGGAAGCTGTTGGTGTCCCGTGTTTTGATAGTTTGGAAAATCAAAAGACAAGGCAACATCAGAACCAATCTTTAGAGTTCCAGGATCTATTCCTCCTGTTCTCAGAGAGGGATCTCTCAAATTTTTGTTTGCAAAGGTTTATCTTGTGTGCTTTGAGTATTGGTTTTAGACTAGTTATTAAGTGCAGGTGTTTGTTTATTTGTTTGGTTGAATTGATACATCAGAACATGAAAGGTCTAGGAAAGATATATAGAATGGAAAAGAATTTGGTTCATTGGGCAATGGAGTAAAGAAGAGGTCATAACATACTCATCAATGGATATGGGATATCAGAGGGAAAATATAACTTGGCCACAGGATCCTTTGGTTTTTGGAATGAGATGGACATCAATGATTTGGAAAGAGAAGTTTAATTCTCAAACAAAGGGAATTTGAAAGAACAACTTGAACAATAAAGAGCTATCTGGTAGACAGGGCTAACCATAAATTCTACAAATCACACCTTTAAGCAAATAGTGATTTCAACACAAATTTTAAAATGAAATCTAAGATTCGGGGAACACCCTATTTCCTCAAATATTTTATTTCAAATGACTTAGAAAACATAAAAGATTCACTGATAATTGCAGTCATAGAAGAGGGAACACCTAACACATATATGATTACAACTATAAAGACCTTTAACACAATTTTTTAAGTAAGGACAAAGGGCAAGATCAGAACAAACCTCCTTGGCTTACTGTAAATAGAAATACTACAAAGGGAGACTTCAATAACAGCCTTTTAAGTGGCAGCAGACAAGCAGGGAGAACCATAAATCATGCTGAAACCAATTGTTCGAACTATTAAGGAAATAAACAAGCATGAGGACTAAAGAGAGAGATTAAAGACTCTAAAATACATCAGCAGAAGAAAACATGAAATAGTGAAGGATGAACAGGTCTAAGGTGCTTCCAGGAGTCATTTCTTAGCCTAAAACTTTCAACCTACTGTAGTAAGAAATTATGGAACAGAATGAAAACAGGAGAAAACATTAAACAGTTCAGAATACTTCACCAACAACCAAGCTCATGGATCCAATGATAGAGCATTCTCAGAAACAAGCATGCAACAACATCATCAAGGCTTCCAAGACTTCAATTTGTTTTTCAACTTCAACAGACTATGTATTATTTCAAAGAGTTTCAATATTACAACTAGTGATCAACCAACCAACACTTTCTCATCTTCTCCAGTAGTATTTATAGAGAAAATGAGGAGGTGGAATGGGATAAAATATCTTCTAAGTTCAATTAATACAGTGAATTGTCTCTCGGCCTTTGAGGGGCTTAATAGAGAAGATTTTTGGTATTTCCCCTGTATTAATTGGTTTACATTAACTATTAGGCTTTCTGGAAAAAATTTGTTGACTTCAAGGCTCCTCGTTATCCTTGCAATAACTTCTGCTGACAGTTTACAATAAGTTCCTTTGGTTGAATTAACTGTTCAGCTGTATTGATGCAAAATATCTCCTGGTCTGGTAATAACTTCGGCCTTCTTTTGATTGATTTGAGGATGTAGGTGGCTCTGTGGTAGCTAGGGGATTCAATTAGCCCCTGATGTGGCAGCGTAGGCTCTCTGTCTGAGAAAACAGTCATGATTTTCTTCAAACTGTGTTTAGTTGGGAGGATTAGGCTTTTAATAATCAATTTTAGCTGTAATACCCCACAAATCTGTCTTCAATCTTCCGTGCTAGTGCATTTTTGTCTCTCAATACTGATATTCTTTGATTTGTGATTGACTTGTGTTTATTGGTGTGCAGAGCTGTGCAGGGGTGATATGACATCAATGCCTCATGAAACACTGATGAAATGTGAATTTTAAACCCTGCGAATGATTTTCTTTGATGAATCGAAGGCGGGAGGATCGTCACCCTCTGCCTTTAAATTTTCTTCATACACAACGGAAAAAACCATTGGAACCCTGCAAAATACAAATAATGTTATAAAATCCTGCATGTATAATTTTACTACTTCGGAAGGCGCATGGAGAGAGCGTGGCCATTGGATGGCATCATCCAACGAGCGAGATTGATTAGAAGGGGTCAAAGAGAAACGGAGGAGGAATTAAATTGGAGCCGTCGATTGCGTAGAGATCGATGGTCAGGATCGGAGGCGAAAGTCAAAGTGAAACAGAGAAATGGTTAAAAATCTTTGTTTTGGACAAAAATGGTCACAAAATCATGTTCGGGGTTCGGGACAAACGTGGGCTGTCAGATGAGATCAACCCACGCGATCAATGGTGGAGAATATGAGCTAATAAACCTTAGAAACATGCTTGGACATAAAAATTTCAATGAAATCCAGATGAATAAAACCCCTGGGTCCAGAGAAGCTGGCTGAACGAAGAATCAGGGCGATGAATTTTGGGCCGTTGATCTGCAGATCAGATCGATGGTGGAGATGCTTTTAATACTGCGTCGTACCCTGAGTTATCGCATGGGCATCTTCGGAGAGTGACTACCATCCGATGAGCGGCCCCAGATTGGACGATGGACGCCAATATCGCACCGGGTCCACGTCCGAACTTTAACGTGCAATGAGCGGCAGTTTTTGAACAATGCTCAAGGCCACGCGTCGAGCGGTGAATGGAATCGTTGCCGATCGGGAAAAAATCGCCCTCCGCTTGAAAGCGGTGCGATGGATTCCACCCGGTTTTTGCAATAGTGAGTGGTTGGCGGGGACCATCGGGGCGATGGATTGCGCGCCGTCGATCTGTGGGTCAGATCGACGGTGGAGAGTGACTAGAACCTTGCACCGACGAAAAAATTCAGGATATAATAAAAAACTGACAAATTAATATAACTGAAGGTTTATACTTTGGGGCAAAATATTAATTTTTAATATGGCTTGGCGCCTATCTGTGGGTCGTGGGTTATATGGAAAACCATATGATTGGGGCTCATGGAGGAAGGGATAATCACGATCGGGCGATGCGATAAGCGCTTGGAAGGCTGGCGCTTGGTTCTAGCACCAAGACGCATGGAGGGGGGGGGGTTAAAGACTTAGCCCAAGGGGGCTTAAGTCTATAATCTATAAAAAATGTGATTTTTATAGATTTTTAATGATTTTAAAAGGAATTTGAGAGTTTCGATAAGGCAAGATGGAGTCTTAAACCTTATCAAAGGGGTTTTGATGAAGGGAAAGGGGAAAAGCATTAAAATGAGGGATTTTTATGGGAAATGAAGGGGTTAAAACGGGGTTAGTAGCAGTATTTTGGCTTTGAGATCAACAGAATTTCTGAGTGTGAAATGAGCACAGCAGTGAAGATTTAGATAGAGGCATGAGGCCTTTTGAGAGTCTTCAAGAGCCAACACTTTTTAGCAATAAAATCTATTCCTTGAAGACTTCAGAAAATGATTTAGCCACCTTTTGGTATAAATTTTTTTTTATAGGTGGCTAACAGTGGCTCCACTTGGGGATGGTGCCTTCTTGAAGGCATCAAGAATTTCAGGCTTGCCTTCTCTGGGAGGCTGATCAGTTGCCTCATCCATTGCGCTGCCTTTCTTTTTGTGGATGATCTTCTTATGCTCTGAAACATATTAGCAGCCATACAAACAATGGATCTCTTATCAACAAGTTTTCTACCCACCCAATCCTACTGATCTAACATTTTTTCTTCTTTAGAGTGCACTTGGATTGACAAACTCTTTCACAACATTTTATTCTTTTGAAAATAGGAAATCTAATCTACTTCTAGTCCTTAGTTCTCCATGGACTCAGATTAAACAGTTGAGCCCATATGATTCTCTACCTAATCTACTGTCTGTTGGGATTAAAATGTCCAACAGACTTTATTCTCTAAATTCTAGAACATAAATTTAAAAAGCAATCAAGTCAGGATTGAACAGTCTAACTTGATGCTGGTCTATGGCATAAAAACAAGCTGCACATAGACATTATTTTGCACAAAATTTAAAACAAAAAGGAAGGTTTAGGATCTGAAGTTTCAAAGTGTTTCCTTCACCCTTTTTTACAGCTCTATTTCGATCTTTGTTTGAGCTGTCTTTGCTTGTCCTCTGGTTCAGATTTTGAGCTAATGGGAACCAGCTTTACATCTTTCTTCACTCAGAATTTGAAACAGATTTTAGTCACTTTCTTTAGAGACTTAGGTTCATATTTTGAGCATGTTTGAACCTTTAATTTCTATCCGAAACTATCTACTGATAAGCCAAGATTAAACAGTTTGGAAAATCGAATTCACTATCCTATAAGCAGAAAATTTAAGGCTAATTAGTCAAGTTTAAACACTTTGACTAACTAGAAGTGTGTTCTTCAGGAGTGGCATTTGAGCTTTCACACTTTTAGATTTTTTTCTCTTTTTTGTTATGGGGATATACCTTTATTGTTTTTGACAATCTGCCCTCTTTTCTTTCTTTCTCTATTTTTGTATTTTTTATTTTCATAACTTTGAATGCAATGTTCAGACTAAATATTTACAATGAAAAAATAGAATGCTTTGAAACTTATTATTCTTGGCAGAAGTAATGCTTGAGAATTCTGCCATTGACAGGACCTCCATACAGATCTTTTCCATTCAATTCTTTCAAGAAAAATGCATTGTGACCCCTTTAAGCATGAACAATAAAGGGACCTTTCCACAAGTTCTCAAACTTGCCATGTTTTCCTTTCTCTTCTCTCCTTGAATCCCATTTAAGAACAAAATTTCCAACTTGGAAATTGTTTGCCTTAGTCCTCTTATCAAATAGCTTTTTCATATTTTCTTGGATTAATTGTGTTCTTTCAAAGACTTCCTCTCTGGTCTATTGTAAATGGATTGTTTGATTGATTCTTCTCTGCATATCATTCTCTTCAATCTGCACTTCTTGAAGGAGTTTCATGACTGGAACTCCTAATGATGTGGGAAAAACTGCGTCCATACCATAGACTAGCTGATAGGGGGACATATTTATTGATTTCTTTGTAGTTAAACTATCAACCCACAAGGCATGAACCAGCTTACTGTGCCATGATTTTTGATTCTGTTCCAATAGTTTTTTAATGATATTGATTAGGCTCTTGTTGGAAGATTCAACTAATCCATTTCCTTGGGGATAGTAAGCAGTGGAATGGCCCAAGGTTATGTGGTATTTGTAACAAAAATAAACCATCTTCTTAGATTTAAAAGCAACAACATTGTCTGTTATGATTTTTCTGGGACAGCCAAATATGGATAGGATATTTGTTTCAAGAAACTTGATAATGACAGAGTCATTAGCATTTTTGGAAGGTATAGCTTCTATCCACTTGGTAAAGAAGTCAGTGGCTGTGAGGATCCACTTATGTTGAGCTGAGGAGGATGGGTGAATTTCCCCAATGAAGTCTAAACCCCATTGTTGAAAAGGTGTCTCAACTCTGATGGGATGTAAGGGTAAGGGAAGGAGTTTTCTTTTGCCATCAAAGATTTTACACTTATGGCAAGACATGACCAACTTCTGAGTGTCTAGGAAAAGGGTAGGTCAATAGTAACCAGATATAAGCATTTTGTTCGCTGTGGCCTTCCAGTAGAGGTGTCCTCCACATTCTCTCTCATGCAACTCATGCATGATTTTTCCTGCATCATCTTCAAGTAAAAATTTAAGAAAAATTCCAACAGCATTTTTGCAATATAATACCCCATCTAAGATGCAAAAAATCAAAGCTTTTTGCTTCAAAAATCTAGCTTTAGTCTTGGACAAAGAAGGAGGGGCATTCAAATATAAAAGCACATAAATAATGTCAGCATACCAAGGATAATTTAGAAATGTTTCTTCAATAAAAGGAGCAGTAGATTCTTCTATTTCTTCCAACACATCTACCATGTTCATGTCTAGTGCTTGGAAGTTAGACTCAGCCATAAGTTTTTCTAATCATTGCCCTTTAACGAAGTTGGTGGGCCTGATTTCTAAGTCATACTCAAGAATATTTGCAATCCATTTTCCCCTTTTACTATCAGGGTCTTGACTTAGAATGTCCTTGACAACAGTATGTGGAACTAAAGAAATTATGTGAGAGTGTAAAATATAGACCCTAAAGTCTTTTAATGCTTTCACTAATGCTAAGGCTTGCTTCTCCATGATGTTATATTTGAGAGGAGCATCTCTTAAGGCCCTACTAAATAAGGATATTGGTTGTTCTTGCCCCAAGTCATTGTTTTGAAGTAAAACTGCATCTATTGTATGCTCAGATGCAAAAGAAAAGATATAAAAGTCTTTGGTGAAATCTGGACCAATCAGGACTGGTGTTTGAATAAGAGCTTGTTTGATCAGTTCGAATGATTGTTTAGTTGGTAAAGTCCATTTTACACCTACATATTTCTTAAGCATGTTTGTTATGTTTTTTAATAGCTCAGCAAGATTGGGGATGAACCTCCTCAGAAAATTAATCTTTCCAATGAAAGATTGTAATTCTTTTAGGCTTCTTGGATGGATGATCTGTAATATGCCATCTATCCTTGTAGGGTCTATTTTGATTCCCTCTTCTGAAATTATGTGGCCAAGAAGTTTACCTTCTTGGAGACCAAAGAGTGTCTTCTTGGGATTCAATGACAAGCCAAATTTCCTACACTTCTCAAAAACTTTTCTCAGGTGAATGAAATGTTCCTCATCAGTTTTTGAGAAAACAGTTATGTCATCAAGGTAAATGATTATGAAATAGAAAATATCTTCAGAGAAGGCTATGTCCATGGCCCTTTTGAAGGTGGCCCCTGCATTCATTAATCCGAAAGGCATTTTGACATACATAAAGGTGCCCCAAGGTGTGGTAAAAGCAGTTTTGATTTGATCACTTGGGAGCACTAACACCTGGTTGTAACCTGAGAACCCATATAAGAGGGATATTCTTTTGGACCCAACTACCCTTTGAATTATATGGTCCATTTTGGGTAAGGGGTATTTTTCTTTTAAAGAGGCTCTGTTTAAATTTCTGAAGTCAATACAGAGCCTGATTTCCCCTATTTTCTTTCTAATAGAAACCAAGTTTGATACCCACTTTGAATATCTAATTGGTGTAATGATCCGAGCAACATGCATCTTTTCAATTTCTGCCTTAACTAAAGGTAATAAAACATGGTTTATTCTCCTTAGTTTTGTTTAAAAGGCTTTTGATTTTCCTTCAAAGGGATTTTATGCTGGATGATGCTGGTATCATACGATTTTAGGTCTTTGTATCCCCAAGAAAAAACATCTTTAAACTCTTTGAACAGCTCTATGTACTGCAATTTGATGTGAGTTGGGAGAGTGCTGGACAGCTTGATCATCTTGGGTTCTGCTAGACTGCATATGTTATGCTCTTCTATATTTGTTTCCACAGGCTCCATCTTCGGTTCTTTGGCTACATCGTTAAAATCAAAAAAGTGTTCTAAAGGTGCTAGACCTCTTGGAATTTTATCATTTTTGCATTGTAAAACTTCCAAGTCTTCTTGGTCTGTGTTTTCAATTATCTCTGCTTCAAAAGGATTTTCATAATGATTTATATCAGCAGTATATGTCATTTCAGCTTCTGGGATTTGTTCAATGTACAAACAATTTTCTTTATGGCTGGTTTCTGATATTGGTATGCTGAAATCATTTTCTGATGTCAATAAATCATCTATGTGTTTGTCAGAATCAAACACTTGCCAGTGATCTTCGTTATCAGGCACAGCAGCCCTGTGTTTTACCTTCACACTCAGTTGTTCATTTTTTTTCAGGTATTTGGCAAATGCTGGCATTGAAAGCGATTTCATTTGCTAGATGATTTAGTGCTCTTGGAATGAAAATAAGCTCATAATTTTCAAAGGTTTTCAATAGATCAAGCACAGTGTTTCGATATTCCCTAAGCCTTGGATTTGTAGCTGAGTATTCTCCTTTGATTTGTCTTATGATAAGTTCATAATCTCCTAATATTGATATCCTCTGGGCTTCTAACTGTTTAAGCAATTGTAAGCCTAAGAGAAGTGCCTCATAATCAACAATATTGTTAGTGCATGGGAAATCCAATTTATATGAAAAACTTTGATTTGTATTTTGAATCCACACACCTACTCCTGCACTTGTTTTATTACAAGATCCATCAAATTTTATTGTCCAAAGTACGTCATCCTTAATTTCATTCTCTTGTTGATGTTGATTGTCAATGTTTTGAATTTGATTCGAGGGAAGATTTGAGTGTTCTGGTGAACTGATTTGGTCTATGTTTTCCTTATCTTGTTGAGTAATTTCATCTTCGTTACATAAGATAAAGGAATCTAAACTTGATTGAATAGAACAGATTGGAGAGTTGTTTGGTTTTTCTATGTTGCTCACCATGTACTTCATGTGAGATTCCCTGTATAGTCTTCTGTTTTGGTTGAAAATACGGATGGTGGCATAAGACATGTCCATTTGAAGGCTTCGCTGAAGTTTGGCTCCCCAAGATCTTGATAAGAGCATGCCATACTTAGGGGGAATGTCAGCTACAACTATATCCATGACTAAACACTGAGCAGGAATTTGGGCTAAGTTAACACACACATCTTTGATTAAACCCAAACATTAACTCTACTTGAGTCAAAGGAATACAGATCTTTGTATGGTTTAGTAATTTCTAAGCCTAAGCTTTCCATCACTACCTTGGGCATTAGATTGTGTGAAGCTCCTGAGTCTAACATGGCATTGTGTAAAATTTTCTTGCGTATGTTCAAGCTAACATAGAAGGGAGGGATAGCCCCTTCTTGGTATTTTCCTTCAACTTTTGGACCAAACAACAATTCAGGTTTGTCATTTGTCAAGTTTAAGGTGTCTGTATCACTTCCTAAGTTCAAATATTTCAAAACTTGGTTTTTGTATACTTCTTGGGTTACTAGTTCAGCGAGGGGAATGATAATTTTTATCTTGGCGATCTCTCCCTTAAGGCTGAAAGGAACAATTGACTTGTTCATATTTACATCTAACTTTTCAATTGAATTCCTTTCAGCACTTTTGATGTGTTGAACCTTGTTTGGACTGGTAATTGGGATAGTTTTATTAGGACCACTAGTTGAAGTGCTAGGGGTACTCTGTTCAACATATTGTTGGACACTTTTGTCTTTGTTTATGTCTGGTTTCTTGGTCAAAATGTTGGTTTTTTCTGCTGTCTTTTTGGGCTGAATTTATATGTTTTTCTTGAGAGCAGTATTATTTTTCCTATCCTTTAAGTTGTCTACATTCCCCTTGCTCCTAAGATCATATTGTTTGTGTACCTCCATGATTGCATTTTC
Organism: Pinus albicaulis; assembly: GCA_034641835.2. Taxonomy (NCBI): domain Eukaryota; kingdom Viridiplantae; phylum Streptophyta; class Pinopsida; order Pinales; family Pinaceae; genus Pinus; species Pinus albicaulis. The sequence continues at coordinate 1,421,620,510 of CM076581.1, read as the reverse complement.
AAACCCTAATCTATAGTCATCAGAATCTTCATAGGTGTTTGTACTTTGATCAGAAAAGAAACCTTGTTCTTCTTCAGTGAGGAAAACATCATCCCCACTATCTAATCCAATCAATTTTACATTAGATTCTCCCAATCTATCCAACTCCCTATCTTCCTCATATTGATCTACATAGTTCTGCTGGAAGGGAGGTCTAATCTGTTGGTCACTTTATTTTTGCTTATCTTGATTGTTTTCTCTTCTATAATTCTGATTTCTATTTTTGTTTTAGTTATTTTGAGGTTCTCTTGGTGGCACTCTCTCATTTAAATTGATCTTCTCAAGCATCCTCTCCATTACTTTCACTAGGTTGTCGATTCTTGTGTCAGAATTTGAGGTTGAAGGTAGTAGGTCATCTTTATAAGTTACCCTCTTCTCTGATCTTAACCTATTTATTTTCTCAATTATGTTTGCTTCTACGCTCACAGCTCCTTTCTGCATGTCTTCTAAGGTTAAGTAATCCCTCTCCCTTAACTGATATATCATGTCAGCATCAAGGCCTTCGGGATATCTTACTAAGGCCATGCCTTGAGGAGGTTTCATATGAGGTGGAAGAGCATTGTAAATGCTATTGAACCTAGTGGAGTAGTCATGAACACTCTCTCCTTGATTTATCTTGAGGCTGCTATATTCTGCTAGTATTTGGAGGGGGTTCCTTTTGAGTTCCCATTTGTTGATGAATGTTTGATGCAAGGCAGGGAGATCATTTATGCTGTTAGGAGGTAAGTTTTTAAACCATTTCTTTACATCTCCTCCTAAACTTTGAGTGAAGATCCTCATCTTCACAGTTTCTTCTTCTATCTCCATGTAATCAAATGCATCCTCCATCCTATCTACATGTTGTTGAGCTATTGTAGACTCTTTTGTAGTGAAATGAGGTATTTTGGATTGGTAATCATTTCGTAGGGGAAGTAGAGGTTTTGGTAACACTAATGGGGCATACCATGTTGCCATAGCCAGAAATAAGGGTGGATTTGTAAAAGGGAAAGTGGGCTGAACAGGTGTGTTTTGCACAGTGGTAGTATGAATTGGAGTGGAAGAAACACTTGGGCCAGCAAATTGATTTTGAGCAGACTTGTTATGGAAAAGACTAAAGTGATGAAGAAGCTGGGAATCAGGAGGAGTGGAAGGTGAGGCTTCTCTACTGAAGCTTTGTTGCAAATCTGCAATATCAAGGTCAGTTTGGTTTAAGTCACCTTGAGATCTAGTTCTAAAGATGTTCTTTGTATGATGTAAATCAAAGTGTGAATCCTCTAAGACAACAAGGTTTTCAGGGACAGAATTTGTTTTTAAGAGGCTCCTATTACCAGCTGATTTTCCAGAGTTATAAGTCTGCCACAAAATTCTCTCAGGATTGTCAACGATTAAAGGAGGATTTGGGTCTGGATGGGATCTAGTGTTGATCCTATGTGAAGCCAGACTGATTTTCAAAAGTGAGAGAGGTTGAGGTTTTTAGGGACTGTTTTTGGGAAATTTACCGCTTAGGATGTTTTATCTAGTAAGGGACTAGGATTCTAAACTTCTTCAAGGTTGGTTAACACAGTCCTAAAGAGATTTTGGAACCTAGATGAGTAATAGGCCTACTGGGGCTAGTGGAATCGCCAGGTGGAAACTTTTTAGCTTTTATGAAGGTAAAATATTGGATGGTCCCACCACCATGTTTATTATGAAGCCAAACTAAAATTTTTTGGGTTTTTCTGAGTTATTTCGTTCTTACAAGTTAAGAGAGTGTCCTAAATCTGATTTAACACTTAGCTAAGGTGTTTAATCATACAGAGTTCACTCTTATGGCTTGGTAACTGATTCCTTCAAGGTTTGATAAGGTTTAATGAGAATCCTAAGGGTTACTTATTTTTTCACTGACACAGAAGGGTCCCACCATGATCGCCATTATGTTGGTGTCCCGTGTTTTGATAGTTTGGAAAATCAAAAGACAAGGCAACATCAGAACCAATCTTTAGAGTTCCAGGATCTAGTCCTCCTGTTCTCAGAGAGGGATCTCTCAAATGTTTGTTTGCAAAGTTTTATCTTGTGTGCTTTGAGTATTGGTTTTATACTAGTTATTAAGTGCAGGTGTTTGTTTATTTGTTTGGTTGAATTGATACAACAAAACATGAAAGGTCTAGGAAAGATATATAGAATGGAGAAACATCTGGTTCATTGGGCAATGGAGTCAAGAAGAGGTCATAACATAATCATCAATGGATATGGGATATCAGAGGGAAAATATAACTTGGCCACAGGATCCTTTGGTTTTTGGAATGAGATGGACATCAATGATTTGGAAAGAGAAGTTTAATTCTCAAACAAAGGGAATTTGAAAGAACAACTTGAACAATAAAGAGCTATTTGGTAGACAGGGCTAACCATAAATTCTACAAATCACACCTTTAAGAAAATAGTGATTTCAAAACATCTTTTAAAATGAAATATAAGATTCGTGGAACACCCTATTTCCTCAAAGATTTTATTTCAAATGACTTAGAAAACATAAAGGATTCACTGATAATTGCAGTCATAGAAGAGGGAACACCTAACACATATATGATTACAACTATAAAGACCTTTAAGACAACTGTTTAAGTAAGGACAAAGGGTAAGATCAGAACAGACCTCCTTGGCTTACTGTAAATAGAAATACTACAAAGGGAGACTTCAATAACAACCTTTTAAGTGGCAGCAAACAAGGAGGGAGAACCATAAATCATGCTGAAACCAATTGTTCGAACTTTTAAGGAAATAAACAAGCATGAGGACTAAAGAGAGAGATTAAAGACTCTAAAATACCTCAGAAGAATAAAACATGAAACAGTGAAGGATGAATAGGTCTAAGGTGCTTCCAAGAGTCATTTCTTAGCCTAAAACTTTCAACCTACTGTAGTAAGAAATTATGGAACAGAATGAAAATAGGAGAAAACATTAAACAGTTCAGAATACTTCACCAATAGCCAAGCTCATGGATCTAATGATAGAGCCTTCTCAGGAACAAGCATGCAACAACATCATCAAGGCTTCCAAGACTTCAATTTGTTCTTCAACTTCAACAGACTATGTATTATTTCAAAGAGTTTCAATATTACAACTAGTGATCAACCAACCAACACTTTCTCATCTTCTCCAGTAGTAATTATAGAGAAAATGAGGAAGTGGAATGGAATAAAATATCTTCTAAGTTCAATTAATACAGTGCACTGTCTCTCGGCCTTTGAGGGGCTTAATAGAGAAGCTTTTTGGTATTTCCCCTGTATTAATTGGTTTACATTAACTATTAGGCTTGCTCGAAAGAATTTGTTGACTTCAAGGCTCCTTGTTATCCTTGCAATAACTTCTGCTGACAGTTTACAATAAGTTCCTTTGGTTGAATTAACTATTTGGCTATATTGATGCAAAATATCTCCTGGTCTGGTAATAACTTCGACCTTCTTTTGATTGATTTGAGGCTGCAGGTGGCTCTGTGGTAGCTAGGGGATTCAATTAGCCCCTGATGTGGCAGTGTAGGCTCTCTTTCTGAGAAAACACTCATTATTTTCTTAAAACTGTGTTTATTTGGGAGGATTAGGCTTTTAATAATCAATTTTAGCTGTAATGCCCCACAAATCTGTCTTCAATCTTCCGTGCTGGTGCATTTTTGTCTCTCGATACTGATATTCTTTGATTTGTGATTGACTTGCTGTGTTTATTAGTGTGCAGGGCTGTGCAGGGGTGATATGGCATCAATGCCTCATGAAACACCGATGAAACGTGAATTTTAAACCCTGCGAATGATTTTCTTTGATGAATCGAAGGCGGGAGGATCGTCACCCTCTGCCTTTTAATTTTCTTCAGACACAGCGGAAAAAACCATTGGAAACTTGCAAAATACAAATAATGTTATAAAATCCTGCATGTATAAGTTTACTGCTTCAGAAGGCGCATGGAGAGAGCGTGGCCATTGGATGGAATCATCCAACAGTCGAGATTGATTAGAAGGGGTCAAAGAGAAATGGAGGAGTAATTAAATCGGAGCCGTCGATCACGCAGAGATCGACGGTCGGGATTGGAGGCGAAAGTCAAAGTGAAACATAGAAATGGTTAAAAACCTTTGTTTTGGACAAAAATGGTCACAAAATCATGTTTGGGGTTCGTGACAAACGTGGGCCATCGGATGAGATTGGCCCATGCGATCAATGAAGGAGAATAGGAGCCAATAAACCTTAGAAACTTGCCAAGACATCAAAATTTCAATTAAATCCAGATGAATAAAACCCCCAGGTCCAGAAAAGCTGACTGGACGAGGAATCAGGGCAATGAATTTTGGGTCGTTGATCTGCAGATCAGGTCGACGGCGAAGATGCTTTTAATACCGCGTCATACCCTGAGTTATCGCACGGGCATATTCGGAGAGCGACTATCGTCCGATGAGTGGCCCCAGATCAGACGGTGGATGCCAATATCGTGTCGGGTCCACGTCCGAACTTTAACATGCGATGAGCGGCATTTTTTGAACAGTACTCAAGGCCACGCGTCGAGCGGTTAATGGAATCGCTGCCGATCGGGAAAAAAATGCCCTCCGCTTGAAAGTGGTGCGATGGATTCTGCCCAGTTTTTGCAATAGTGAGTGGTTGGCGGGGACCACCGGGGCAATGGATTGCGCGCTGTCGACCTACGGGTCAGATCGATGGTGGAGAGTGACTAGAACCTTACACCGGTGGAAAAATTCAGGATATAATAAAAAACTGACAAATTAATATAACTGAAGTTTTATACTTTGGGGCGAAATATTAATTTTAAATACGGCTTGGTGCCTGTCTGCGGGGTCGTGGGTTATATGGAAAACCATATGGTTGGGGCTCATGGAGGAAGGGCTAATCGCTATCGGGCGATGCAATAAGCGCTTAGAAGGCTGGTGCTTGGTTCTAGCATGAAGACGCATGGAGGGGGAGGTTAAAGACTTAGCCCAAGGGGGCTTAAGTCTATAATCTATAAAAATGTGATTTTTATAGATTTTTAATGATTTTCAAAGGAATTTGAGGGTTTCGATAAGGCAAGAAGGAGTCTTAAACCTTATCAAAGGGGTTTTGATGAAGGGAAAGGGGAAAAGCATGAAAATGAGGGAATTTTATGGGAATTGAAGGGGTTAAAATGAGGTTAGTAGCAGTATTTTGGCTTTGAAATCAACCAAATTTCTGAGTGTGAAATGAGAACAACAGTGAAGATTTAGACAGAGGCATGAGGCCTTTTGAGAGTCTTCAAGAGCCAACACTTTTTAGCAATAAAACTTGTTCCTTGAAGACTTTAGAAAATGATTTAGCCACCTTTTGGTATAAATTTTTTTTTATAGGTGGCTAACAGAAGCATTGAGAAAAAAGTCAATGTTAAAAGTTATTTGTCTCATGATGAAGATGAGGAAAATATGGCTGAAAATAACACCTCATTAGTAGCACAACCTCCACCAACACAAATACAACAAGGGAAAGCTCAAGCAGGAGTAAGAACACCCTTGAGAAGAAATGAGAGTGCTTCTCCAAGCGCACCACATGGAGCAGAATTGAGTGCTTCTTCAAGCACAACAACACCAAATGAAAGAGGAGAAAGATTCATAAATTTAAATGAGATTTATGAACGGGAAGCAAAAAATGAAGGTATGGACTCCTTATTTGCTTTGTATTGTCATTTTGATGATCCTATTCATTTTGAAGATGCAATAAAAGATAGAAAATGGATAGAAGCTATGGATGATGAAATTAATGCCATAGAGAAGAACAAAACATGGGAGCTGGTTGATCTCCCGGAAGGTAAAGAAGTTATTGGATTAAAATGGGTCTACAAGACCAAGAGTAATGCTAAAGGTAAGATAGAAAGGCACAAGGCCAGACTTGTTGTCAAGCGATATAAGCAGCAACATGGAAGATACTATGAGGAAAATTTTGCACCAGTTGCAAGAATGGAAACCGTGAGAGCAGTGCTGTCCATAACAGCACAAAACAAATGGAAGGTATACCAAATGGATGTAATATCAACATTTTTAAATGGAGTGTTAATGGAAGAGGTTTATGTTGAAAAAACCCTCAGCTATGAGAAAAAGGGCCAAGAACACAAAGTGTGCAGATTGAAGAAAGCTCTTTATGGGTTGAAGCAAGCACCAAGAGCATGGTACAGTAGGATAGATTCCTATCTACTGGAAAATGGGTTTGAGAAATGTGATGGAGAACCCACATTGTACATCAAAGGAAAGGATGGTAAGATGCTCATTGTTGTGTTATATGTTGATGATGTGATATTCATAGATAATGATGATTACCTCAGTGAAAATTTTAAAACAGTCATGAAAGAAGAATTTGAAATGACTGACATGGGATTGTTGAGATACTTCTTAGGAATAGAAGTAGAACAGAATGAAAATGGGATTTTTATCTCACAAGAAAAGTATGTGAATCAAGTTTTGGAAATATTTAATATGCAGGAGTGAAAAGCAGCAATCACTCCCATAGTAATGGGATTGAAGTTGAGTAAAGATGACAACAACAAAGATTTTGATCCAAGTTTGTATAAAAGCTTAGTTGGCAGCCTCATGTATTTGACTGCAACTAGACCAGATATTATGCATGTTGTTAGTTTGATTTCCAGATTTATGGAGAGGCCAAAAGAAGCACATTGGCAAGCAGCAAAGAGAATTCTGAGGTATGTTAAAGGAACTAAAAATTATGGTATTTTATATACTACTTCAGAAAATTCAGAATTAATTGGTTACAATGATAGTGATTGGGCTGGAAGTGTAGATGATCAGAAAAGCACATCCGGTTATGTTTTTCATATGGGTTCAGGAGCCATTTCATGGGCTTCTAAGAAACATCCTATTGTAGCATTATCTACAACAGAGGCAGAGTATGTGACAGCTACAGTAGCAGCGTGTCAAGCAGTTTGGATGAGAAGAATGTTGAGGAATTTGTGTCTAGAACAGGTAAAAGGCACAGTGATATATTGTGACAATAGCTCAGCTATTTCATTATCAAAGAATTATGTGTTTCATAAGAGAACGAAGCACGTAGATGCAAAGTTTCACTATATCAGAGAATTGGTGAACAATGGAGAAATCGTTTTACAACATTGTAGAACATAGGAGCAATTTGAAAATATTTTGACAAAGCCATTGGGGCAGAAGAATTTTGAATAATTAAGAAAATGCCTGGGTATGAATAATAACCCAGCAGCTGACTTTAAGGGGGAGTGTTGAAAATATTAAAGTCACCTACGTACCCCATGCAGGTAGAAATAGAGTACAAAGGGGCAGAGAGCTTGCATGCACAGCACCGTGCATTCAAGAGGAATGGAGAAAACTGTAAGGAGGAATTAATGTTTGATGGGCAGCAGCCACCATTGCAGAGGAGAAGTTATGTTTGTATGGAAGTAGCCGCATTGCAGAGAAATAAGAATTTCGTGGTTCAAACCACGCAAGAATAGATTTATTAATGAAAACAGTCTTTTCGGGTTTTTAAGCCCTCAACAACTAAAAGTCATGAAATATTGTTTAAAAAACGAAGTCTTTTAAGTTTTGAATGAGACACATGATAGTGGTCCCCACCACTTCACTGCTGATCACAATCGCAAGTTTTAAATTGTAAGTGTCTTGTTGATATGAAGTGTTCCAATGCGATGCAATGCGATGTAATCGCAATCGCAAATCGCAAAGGAACAATGTATGTTTCTGCCATCGCAATGTGTTATCGCCGATTAAGTGTTTGTGATGTGATGTGATGTGGTCCCACCACAATCGCTAATCGCAATTGCTTGTTGCAATATGTTCTCCGCCCATCCGAAATGTTAAACCGCCGATGGTATGATGTGATCTCAATCGCAATCACAACATCGCAATTGTTTGTTCAATCGTTCCATATATATTTTTTCTGCCAATGCCGATGGTGCAATGCGATATGGTCCCACCACAGTTGCACATCGCACATCGCTCATTGAAGAATCACAATACCGTTGAATCGAAAATCACAAATCGCAAGTCCAAAGTTCATTCTGCCAAGTTTTATGTTCCGCCAATCGCCGATTGCGAAGTGGGCTCCACTCGTATATCGTGCTAAAGAAGTTTTTAGGTTAAAATTTATGTTCCGACAATGTATTTTATTATTTCTTTGTTTTATGTTTTTATTAAGCTGTGCCATATAAAAAGTGAAAGGCCCATAGTATTGATATATATATATCATTTTGTAAGTTGTATGTTGTGTATTGTGTAAGCCCGCAGGCAGAGATAACACAGTAAGACCAGTGAGCACTGTTTGTGTGTTTTGAGAGACAAAGAGAAGTTTTTAGAGCACTACGTCTATAGCAGTCTCAATCATATTTTGTGAATCCCTCCACAGAGGAAGAGATCTATCATTTTGTAATAGTTTTAGTGTTGTTAATGAAATAGAAAGAAAAGTTTTGTTCTGCAAATTTCTGTCATCTTATTCTCTGTGTTGAAAGGAGAGTATTATTCTCTCAGTCCTTTGTTCTGGAATTATCAGAAATTCCAACACGATCTTGAGGGCTTCGAGCTTTACTAAATAATTGTCATCCAAATCTGTCAATACGATATGCACATTTTTCACTCAATACCATATATTCGCAGCGGCAATTTCTAAAAAACATATTTTTTCTATCAACGCCATGAAATTATCAGTATGGATGTTTACCACAATAAGTAGGCCCAAATACTGCTTCATTTGTTAATGGGATCAATGAAGAGATTGCTACAACTATTAGAACAAAAAAACAACCACCTTCTTCCTCCCATTCCCGACATCTTTACTATGTGCATTCTCGTTCTTAACCTTTGCCTCCTTTGTGGTTCCCAATGTTTTACATTCAAAGGCCTTAACAAGAGAAAACTGAGGGAATTTCACATCTACTCTCTCTCTCTATGGCCGGCACATCACAGACATATATGTGTTGGAATTTCTGAGAATTCCAGAACAAAGCAGAGAGAATGATACTCTCCTTCTTAAGACAGAGAAATTAGAACAAAAAATTTGTTTCACAGGTAGACAGAGATTGCACAAAACTTCAAATCCTATTTCATAGATAAAAACTATTACAAAATATATTCTTCCTCTAACAGAGGGATTTTTCAATGACTGCTACAAATTCAGTGCATAAAACAACTCTGTCTCTGTTACAAAATGCACTCTCTGTCTGTGTTTTTACAATACACTACTGTGTGTATGTTTTTCACCTTTTACGCACTGTTGTGCAATACAATACATTGCATTAAAACAAACATTTAGCCTTCAGGATTTTATATATATGTCGCAGCATATACATTAATCAAAATGACTATAATAAAATAAAAACTAAAACTATTTTAAAACTCTCGGGGCCCACATTACAAAATGTGCATAAATCATATGATCTATTACAAAACCTTAAGTCGTGCGATTTAAACATATAACAAAACATCAACGAAACATAAACCTTCGCATCCTTTCCATCGGACTTCAAAAACCCAATTAAACTGTAATGCAACAAAAGTTCGCATCACATAATAGGGTACTGATGTAAGGGTAAAATGTGATCCGAAAACTTTATCAACTATCCCCTATAACCTTTTCGGGTCCGAATTGGGGCTTTGGGTACGGGAGCTTTTGGACGCGCGATGAAAACTTCAATCGCGCTCATAAAACCACATCGCGTCTGGAAATGAGTTTCACTGACTTAGCTCCAAAATAACGCAATCAAATAATATGTTGCCGCGTGGTCTGTCGACGTGGTTTGTGGGACCACTGCTCTCGTGGCCTGTGGGGACCGCCGGTCTTCAAACAAAGACTCTCGCATACAAAACAAAAGCGTTAATGAACCATAACACAAACTTCCGCCACATACAAACAATGCTCTATTTTTAGTTTAAAACTCTGAACTGAACTCTGTTCCAAAAGGACTGTAAGGTTTTTAGAACATTGACTGTTCAACAGATTTGGCAAACGGCTCTGTGGTAGAACTCTTCAATCACAAAATAGAAAGCGGCCAGAGTACAGTGCAGTTGAAATTAACATTTCAACACTCCCCCTTAAGTTCATCTGCTGGGTTATCAGTCATACCCAAACATTTCCTTAAAAATTCAAAACTCTTCTGCCCCAATGGCTTGGTCAGAATGTCTGCAAACTGCTCCTGAGTTCTGCAATGTTTTAAAACAATTCCTCCATTTTTCACCAATTCCCTGATGTAGTGAAACTTGGTATCAATGTGTTTTGTTCTTTTATGAAACAAAAAATTCTTTGATAATGCAATAGTTGAGCTATTTTCACAGTAAATCACTGTGCCTTTTGCTTGCTCTTGGCATAAAATTCTCAACATTCTCCTCATCCACACTACTTGACACGCTGCTGCAGTAGCTACCACATACTCTGCCTCTGCTGTAGATAATGCTACAATAGGCTGTTTCTTAGAAGCCCATGAAATGACTCTCGAACCCATGTGAAAAACATAATCAGAAGTACTTTTCCGGTCATCTACACTTCCAGTCCAATCACTATTAGTGTATCCAATTAACTCAAAATTTTCTGAAGTAGTATATAAAATTCCATACCTCTTAGTTCCTTTAACATACCTCAGAATTATTTTTGTTTCCTGCCAATGTGCTTCTTTTGGCCTCTCCATGAATCTGGAAATCAAACTAACAGCATGCATAATATCCGGCCTAGTTGCAGTCAAATACATGAGGCTGCCAACTATGCTCTTGTACAAACTAGGATCAAAATCCTTGCTGTTGTCCTCTTTGCTGAGTTTTAATCCCATTACTGTGGGAGTAATTGCAGCCTTGCAATCCTGCATGTTAAATCTCTCCAAAACTTCATTCACATACTTTTCTTGAGAAATAAAAAAATTATTTTCATCTTGCTTTACTTCTATTCCTAAGAAGTATCTCAGCAAACCCATATCTGTCATTTCAAATTCATTTTTCATGACCTTCTTAAAATTTTCAACAAGGTAATCATCATTACCTGTAAAGATCACATCATCAACATATAACACAACAATCAGCATCTTACCATCTTTATCCTTGATGTATAGGGTGGGTTCTCCCTCACATTTTTCAAATCCATTTTCCAGTAGATATGAATCTATCCTACTATACCATGCTCTTGGTGCTTGTTTCAACCCATAAAGAGATTTCTTCAATCTGCACACTTTGTGCTCTTGGCCTTTCTTCTCATTGCCTAGAGGTTGTTCAATATAAACCTCTTCCATTAACGCTCCATTTAGGAATGTTGATTTCACATCCATTTGGTAAACTTTCCACTTGTTTTGTGCTGCTATGGACAGCACTTCTCTCATGGTTTCCATTCTTACAACCGGTGCGAAAGTTTCCTCATAGTCTCTCCCATGCTGCTGCTTATACCCTTTTACAACAAGTCTGGCCTTGTGTCTTTCAATTTTACCTTCAGCATTACTCTTGGTCTTGTGGACCCATTTAACTCCAATGACTTCATAACCTTTTGGGAGTTCAACTAAATCCCATGTCTTGTTTCTCTCTATGGCATTAATTTCTTCATCCATAGCTTCTATCCATTTCCTATATTTAATAGCTTCCTCAAAATGATTAGGATCATCAACATGCCAATAAAAAGAAAATAAAGAGTTCATACCTTCATTTGCTGCCTCTTGCTCATAAATTTCATTTAAATTTCTGAACTTTGTTCCTCTTTCATTTGGTGTATAAGTGCTTGAAGTAGCACTAGAATCTCCTCCTTGTGGTGTGCTTGGAGAAGCACTCTCATTTGTCCTCAAGGGTGTCTCTTTTTGTCCTTGTGTTGGTGCTGCTATTGAGGGATGTATTTCAACCATCTCTTCATCACTTTCATCATGAGACAAAAAAAATTTAACATTCACTGTTTTCTCAATGCTTCCATCCCAAGCTTCCTCCTTAATAAACTAAACATCTATGCTCACAATAAACTTCTTGGTGGATGGGTTATACAACCTATATGCTTTGGATTCCTCACTGTATCCAATAAAAATACATTTCTCCCTTTTTCTATCCAACTTCTTCCTTAGCTGATCTGGAATGTGTGCATAAGCCACACAACCAAAAAATTTCATGTGGGTGACTCCTTGCTTTGTGCCACTCCATGCTTCTTCCGGAACTTTGTTCATGAATACTTTTGTTGGGCATCTATTCAAGATATATGTTGCACAATGTACAACTTCAGCCCAATAATCATTTGGCAAATGTTTTTCCTTTAGCATACTCACCATATCCATGATTGTCCTATTTTTCCTTTCGGAAACTCCATTTTGCTGCAGAGTGTACCTTGCTATAAATTGCTTGTGTATGCCATTTTCTCTACAAAAACGCAGAAATTCTTTAGATATGTACTCACCTCCTCTATCAGTTCTTAGGACTTTGATATGCTGCCCACTTTGGTTCTCCACAAGTGCTTTAAAATTGCAGAATTTTTCAAACACTTCACTTTTATTTTTCAAAAAGTAAACCCAAGTTTTTCTTGTAAAATCATCAATAAAAGTTAACATATAGTGGCTGCTTGCAAGTGATGGTATTTTCATTGGTCCACATAATTATGAGTGGAAAATTTCTAAGGGTGCTTTTTCCCTTATGCTTTTCCCGGATGGAAAAATTTCTCTGTGTTGTTTACCCAAGATACAACCTTCACATAGGTTGCCCGGTTTCTCAATCAATGGTAATCCTCTTACCATTCCTTTCCTATGCAAAAATTTAATACCTCCAAAGTCGAGATGTCCAAATCTCAAGTGCCATAACCAATTCTCATCTTTTGTTTCTCTTTGGAAAGCCACTTGTGTCACTGCTGCCATTTCTTTTCCATTCTTCAAATCTGCTGTCATCCTGAGAGGGAACATTCTGTTCCTTGTCATCTTCACTTCAGCAATACATTGCTTGCTAGGTGGTTTATCCATGATGGTGCATACATCATCTTCAAAAGCAACATTGTACCCTTTTTTAACAAGCTTTCCAATACTTAAGAGGTTACATTTCATTCCAGGCACATATATAGTAAACTTATGATATGGTTTTCTTCTCTCCTTTCCTTGTTTAGGCAACTACATCTCATTTTCCCATAACAGAGACTTTACTATCTGTCCCTAATGTGACTTGTGACTTCACATTCTCATCTAACATGGAAAACATGGCAATGTTTCCTGTCATATTTTTACTACAACCTGAGTCTAGAAACCATAAATCTTCACTCTTTTCCTCAACCATACTACAAGCTAAAAACAATTTATCTTGGCTGATATTTTCTCTAGTGAAATTTGCACTGGGTCTATTACCCATATCATTCTGCTTCTTCCTACATTCATTTGCATAATGCCCATATTTTTTACAATAATGACACTGGAAATTGGATTTATCATACCTTTGTCCATGAGCATGTTGTTGTCCACTTTGCTGGCTGCTGCTTTGACCTTGGTTCTGGTTTTGATTGCTGCCCCTTCCTTGAGCATTTGCTGGACTGTTTCTTCCTCCTCTGTTTTGGCTTTTGCCTCTTCCTCTCTTGTTTCGTCTGCCTTGACCTCTTCCTCTTCCAAAGGACATTTGGGTCTTGAAGGCATGCTCCAAAGATGAGTTTTCATTTCTACCCAATCTCTATTCATGTGTCATCAGTGATGCATGAAGCTCATCAACTGAAAAGTTTGAGAGATCCTTTGTCTCTTCTATGGTGGTAACTATAACATCAAACCTTGAGGGTATGCTCCTCAATGGTTTCTCCACAATCATTATTTCTTCAAGTGTCTCTCCATGATACCTTATCTGTGTGACCATTCCAATCACATGTGTGAAGAATGAGTCTATGTTATCAGACTCCTTCATGCAGAGAGTCTCAAAATCTCTCCTCAGTAATTGTAGTTTTGTTGTCTTCACTTTCTCCATGCCTTGATAGGCTGTCTTGAGAGTTTCCCATGATTCTTTGGATCTCCTAGCTGCTGCTATCCTTGGAAACACACTCTCATGTACTGCTTGATACAAATAGAAGAGGGCTTTAGATCCCTTCTTATTGCTCTTCAACAATTCCTTCTCTGCCCGAGTTAAGGCATTAAACTCATGTTCATCTACTGGCTCTTCAAAACCATCCTCAACAAGTTCCCATAGGTCTTAAGAGGCAAACAGAGCTCTCATAGTGATTGCCCAATAATCATAGTTTTTCCCATTAAATTGAGGGAGCTGAGCATTACCAATACTCATGCTTGTGCTGGCTCCTGCCATACCTGTACTCTGAACTATGCTTCAAATACTTGACTATGAATTTATAAAACAAACTAACTATCTTAAAACAGTAACACAAAAAAAATATTTGTCTTGAGAATACCTTGGATTTTTTTGACTGAGCCTTCACTCTGCTAGAGAAGCTGCTGCAACACCTTCAAAGAGCTTGGACTAGCTTTGATACCATGTTGGAATTTCTGAGAATTCTAGAACAAAAAAAAGAGAATGATACTCTCCTTCTTAACACAGAGAAATTAGAACAAAAATTTTGTTTCACAGGTAGACAAAGATTGCACAAAACTTCAAATCCTATTTCATAGATAAAAACTGTTACAAAATATCTTCTTCCTCTAACAGAGGGATTTTTCAATGACTTCTACAAACGCAGTGCATAAAACAACTCTGTCTCTGTTACAAAATGCACTCTTTGTCTGTGTTTTTACAATACGCTGCTGTGTGTATGTTTTTCACCTTTTACACACTACTGTGAAATACAATACATTGCATTAAAACAAAAATTTAGCCTTCGGGCTTTTATATATATGTCACAGCATATACATTAATCAAAACGACTATAATAAAATAAAAACTAAACCTATTTTAAAAATCTCGGGGCCCACATTACAAAATGCGCATAAATCATATGATCTATTACAAAACCTTAAGTCGTGCAATTTAAACATATAAAAAAACATCAACGAAACATAAATCTTCGCATCCTTTTCGTCGGACTTAAAAAACCAAATTAAACTGTAATGCAACAAAAGTTTGCATCACATAATAGGGTGCTGACATAAGGGTAAAATGTGATCCGAAAACTTTATCAACTGTCCCCTATAACCTTTTTGGGTCCGAATTGGGGCTTTGGGTACGAGAGCTTTTGGACGCGTGATGAAAACTTCAATCACGCTCATAAAACCACATCACGTTCGGAAATGAGTTTGGCTGACTCAACTACAAAATAACGCGATCAAATAATATGCTGCCGCATGGTCTGTCGACGTGGTCTGTGGGACCATTACTCCCGTGGCCTGTGGGGACTGCCAGTCTTCAAACAAAGACTCCCGCGTATGAAACAAAAACATTAATGAACCATAACACAAACTTCTGCCGCGTACAAACAATGCTCTGTTTTTAGTTTAAAACTCTGAACTGAACTCTGTATTCCAAAAGGACTGTAAGGTTTTAAGAACATTGAATGTTAAACAGATTTGGCAAGGGACTCTGTGCCAGAACTCTTCAATCACAAAATAGAAAGTGGCCAGAGTACAGTGCAGTTGAAATTAACATTTCAACAATATGAAGAGGAGAAGGAAGACAGAAACCCTGACCTTGTCAATGATCCATGGAAAACTTTAGGGATCGCTCAATATCCACCAATAATTACTCCCAGTAGCCCTCCTGGAAATCCCTTCTCATGTTTCTCCATCTCCGTACTCATACCCCCACCCCCCCTCTGCTGCAACAACAGGGTTCTCCGTCTCCATGCCTATTCCTCCACTCTCTCTCTGTTTCAGTAGAACCGACCGCTCTTGTAAAATCCTCGTCTAGAACTCGCCACCTACTTGGAAAAATGCACAGGTGGACAAATGAGGAATAGGAAACTGAGCTCAAAATTGATTGAATGTACAAAGTGTTTTAAAAACATAAATAATTGAGGGAGAAAAATGTAGGTAAATCGTGTCTTTTTTGGGGTCACCTCAAACCACCATCCTTGTGTAGTAGTGTCTCGAAACCACCATCGTGTGTAGTATCTAACCAATATTTCCAAGACTACAGAGCCATTAATACACTCTAAGTACAGTCTTGGGAGAAGGACTAGGACATCGGCTTTGGCAGTCAAGCCTTGTACCCTTCTCCATAATTTCTCTGGCCAACAATTTTCGATTAACAGGAAATGGTTTGATTTCTCTGTACATATTCGAATTCATTATCCATGACTTATTTCGATGCAACATGATCCACCATGCGCATGATGTATCCGAAATTTAAATTTTCCCTCCGATTTTTTTATATTTTCAATTTGAGGGATCACTCTATTTTGAATTTGGCAGTGTTTAATCTTCGTTTGGAAACACTCATCTGGTAGTGCTGCGTATCGTTAAATTTATATTTTTGGGATCGCTCACTCTTTGTATTATCGCGACATCTTCATGCCATGGACTCTGTAGAACAGTGAAATGTATGGTGTGCCCCAAGTTTTGTTCAATTCATGAGGGGCACTAGCCATGACCCTCCTTAACTCCTTCCCCGTTTTGATATCTCACAACGCGTTGCAGAAAAAAGGGGATAGCGTTGTTCTCACCATGAATTTTTCGAGTCCCCTCAGAATCAGTAAGAACGAGATAGTACCCAGTTTCTTCTATTCTGACATGTGGAACCCAGGAAAGCTTCTGCAAGTTTTGAGGCTTGTATTGACTGAAGATGAGGACAACGAGATGAAAAAATGTAGAGAGAAATTGAAGGAGATGGCTTCAAACGCTGTAGGAGAGGGAGCATCTTCGAAAACAAACTTGCAAAGCTTTCATGGATGAGATGCAGAGGCTGACGATAATGAGAACCTATGATGGAAAAGAAAAAATTTGGAATACAGAATCATTGCCCGGGATTCTGTAATATTCCCTTTCTTGATCTAGTCAAAGTAGACAGAATCGATCCATGGTACTTACCGTGGTATTTTCCCATGGTATTTGTTGTCGGTTTCCGAGAAAAATAATAAAATAAGGTCTCTAGAAAGTCCATCAAGCCTATAAAAGAGAAGAGAAACTAGGCATTTAGATTCATTTCAGTTTATCTATATTATTGTGTTTGGGTTGAGAACTTGGCGTGGCCAGTGCTAGCATTGATCCCAGGACAAAAACCCCGTGGTGAATTTTTTTTGGTAGATCCATCCAGGTTCCACGATTGTGCTTTAGTGTTTGTTTTTGGTTTTAAGGAGCATCCAAGCATGCCATCTGTAGGAGCTCAAATTTATTGTATGGGCATGTATTTTATTTTCAGCTAATAGTATAAATAAAAGCGATGGATTTCTAGATATGTTTATGTTATTGTTTTTGATGAAAAGTAGTTTTAAATCAAAAAATGTTTAAATCTATCGAAATTTTCACTGTTTGGAATCTTACAGTGGTATCAGAGCTGTGCATCTTGCCAGCATGAGGGTTTTATGCAGGAAACTTCAGTGGGATTTATTCTCACCCTAGCAGACATCCCGATATTCGGTGGTATTGAGTATCACCCTATTTGGTTTTATTTTTCAGTTGATTGAAAGAAGAATTTGTGCATTGCAAAAGGAATAGAAATTGATCTAACTTGATATAATCTTCTGGATAGTCATGGAACGAAGTCGAATTTTTCTTAATCAAGATATGTATTTTGAGCGTGAAAGTCGGTAAATGGACTTGACTCACAATTTTAAGCCATGTTTATAGTTTTGAAAATTACGACAGGAGTTGATATTTTTTTTAAGGGTTTCATTTATAAAGAAAAGGGAAGGAACAGAAAGTTGAGTTTAATTTGGGAGCTGTAAGGATTATTAAAAAAAAAAAAAATCAATCTTTGATACAACGTTGTTGAGCATATTCCGTCATAGTGCATCATTTCAGGGCCTGCTAAAGTCTTCCATCATGAGATGAGTTTACACATATAGTAGTATCTTCGGTGGTATTTGATATCACCCTAGTTGATTTCCTATTTTTTACGTCGTTTAAGGTTATGAAGGACAAGTAGTGCTAGAACCAGAGAAGATTATGGATATGGAGTACCCTTTATAGCTATAACTATAGTAGCTATTTTGGTCTCAAGTCAGTTACAGATCAGTCATTCCAAATTTTTCCATTGCTATTTGTTATTTGGTCTTAAATAAAGATCACTCTTACAAAAATATAAAAATATAAAAATATAAATGAGTGTGAGAAATATTTTGGGAAATATATATATATATATATATTATATATATATATATATATATATATTAAGGCTTTGACTTCTTGATTGTTACATTGGATTATTTTCACTACTATTATTATTTGTAGGTAATTGATTTCCTTATGGAGGCAGATGATTCAAGTCGAGTTCTCAAAAGGATTTAAATCAATTTTATTAAAGAAAGTCGAGGAGAGAAGAAAAAGTGTTGAGATCCATTGATGCCAAACAACAATGTCATCATTTTAATTTTGGAAATGCCACAAGAATCAACATAATGATACATCACTCGATTCTATGGGCTACAATACTTCTATGTATCACAGATGGCAACAACAGACAAATCAGAGGCAAGAGTAGAACAACAAGCCTTTCTCTCGAAAGGTCCATGTTATCCTTCAGTAGTCAAAAGATATCTGGAAGGAAGATGTAACAAGCAAGTGTCTCTTCGAACTTGGATCCAAATTGCAAGATACAAAGTTATAAGATGTCCCCCTACAGCTAGACACATTAAATATGGCTTTGATCTTGATAGAGAAATTAGCCTTCAAGCCAGCCATGCTTGCTTTGATACAACCTAGGTTCTTGGAGCATTCTTGTGAAAAGGTTAGACTCACAATCACCTCTTGTCTCATTAAAATCATAGCCTTAACAGTACCGCTACTACCCTACAATGATGACATCATGAGGAGGAATTTTTGGGTAATGGTAGAAGCACTCCAAGGGCTGGACAATAGCACCCTTCTTAGTTTTTTTCAGAAGCACACATTTTTGGAATGCATGGCGAAATTCAGATTTGGTATACTTATGCTACATCTAGGGTGTGATGAATTAATCCTTCAGATGCTCTAATACTTCTGCACTGGAATTACAACGTCTCATCCAAACTTCATCAAAACAAACATGCAAAAAATCATGTCTCCAATCTTAAGAGAAGATAGGGCCATCTGCGAACAAGTGAGATCCAAATTATTGGCCATTTGGAGGAAGGAGCTAATTGTATCACCTGTTGCTTATGAACTAGCTGAGGGGTTGATCAAATAGAGCATCAAACTACTTAGAAAAAATTTAACCAAGGAGTAACTAACAAGGATTTGTGGAGACAACAAGAATGAAATAAGGAGGAAAGGCTTATGCTTTGTATGCAAGGGAGATTGGGCACTGGACCATTCATGTCTAGATGATAAGGAGGCAACAAGGATGGAAAAATTAGAGACCTCTTTAGATCATGTGGATTCATCCATAGATGGGTTCACCAGTTTTCAGGAGAGGGCCTATGAAGGATCTGAGCAGTCAAGTACCAATGGTGAGCAGCGACACCATGTTCTTCAGAGAAACTTGCAGGACAAGTTGATCAGTCAACTTGACAAAGTACATGACGAAAGGAAGGAGGTAATTCCTCTTGATGATGTGGTAGTTGAGTCTATAAATACACCAGAGGACATCCATAAAGAGTATGGGAAATCAGGTATAAACAATAGTCCACCAGTACATCCATGTTGGACAACCAAAGAGGATGGACAATTTATCCTCACATGTAAAGAGGTCCAAGAAGAATACACTCCAAGAGAATCAAAGGAAGAGCCAGCCGTAATAAATGGATATGATAAGCATGATCATGCAGGGCAGCATGACAAATATAATATGCAAGATGAGTCATTTCTAAAGGGCCAATCAAAGGTTAAAGTTGAAGTAGTGGAGCATCTAGTGCAGTCAAATATAGAGACATTCCGTAGTGCACTAGAATTGCCAATGATAGACTTTCAGGAGAGGATCATGCATTTCAAGGCAGATCTTATGTTGTTGAAGCAAAGAATCTGGACAACCCGAGGGAAATGTGCCAAATCATCGACCAAGTTGTCTAGTATTAAGGAACAACTCAAGTCCCTCACAAGGCCGCATGAGGAGTACAATTGGGAGTTCCATAGCAGCGCTCTATAGGAATACATAGATAAGGCTTGCAACACCAACAACCCACCTTTATACATTGAGAAGAGTAGGGAAGATTTCTCCAAATACATCATGTTGGGTAACCAAGTAGAGCAACGCAAATTAAACATCTAACAACATCAACATAGTATATTTGAAGATATTCATTCTTTCCCAAGTATGGATTGGTAAGAGATTATGAGTTGGTATTTTATTGATGAATTGATTCTTTGGAGGATACCCATAGCCAAGGGAGCAGCTTAGGCCATTTGGTGCAGGTAGCGGTGGAGGGTTGAAATGGTACCATAACCCACAGGTCCCAGGATTTAGGTGGCATTGGGATTCAGGAGAATCCATTGGGGGCAGGATTGGCCAAAGGATTGTTTTGGATCTAGGTAAATCTACTGAGGGAAGGATTGGTCAGAGGATTTTTTGGGATCCAAGTATCGAAGGATCCATTCAAGACCATTCAAGATGGAGGGATGGAACAATACATCAGGTTGTATGGGACCCTGGTATCAATGTACAAATGCTTCTGTTGTGGATAGAAGTGGATTGCTTGAGGACAAGAAATATTTGGGTGGGAGGATTTGTAATATTCCCTTTCTTGATCCAGTGAAAGTGGACAGAATCGATCCATGGTACTTACTGTGGTATTTTCCCATGGTATTTGTTGTCAGTTTCCGAGAAAAATAATAAAATAAGGTCTCTAGAAATTCCATCAAGCCTATAAGAGGGGAGAGAAGCTAGGCATTTAGATTCATTCCGGTTTATCTATCTTATTGTGTTTTGGTTGAGAACTTGGCGTGGCCAGTTCTAGCATTGAATCCGGGATGAAAACCCCGTGGTGAATTTTTTCTAGTGGATCCTGTTAGGGTCCTATAAATATAGGATTCATAATTTTGAATTAACTAATGATAGTCTTCTAAATATGTAGATACTTTACCTTCTGCAAGTTGTTTTCCCATATTTTATAAAAATAAAAGAAAAATAAAAAAATCAAAAATAAAAAAGAGGGTAAAAGTCCTAAAAGAAAAATCAAAGGACTTAGAAAAAATAAGATACCCCAAAGAAAAAAGATGAATAAAACATGAAAGTGTGCAAGTCTAAATGCCACTACTTTTTACTTTTGCAGTTGATTATGGTGGAGTGTCAATAAATGCCATAATCTATGATGAGTTGAATTGTTCAATCTTGACTTATCATGTTTAAATTTTATTGTTGTAGAGTAGTGAATAAAAATTAGTTAGGCAGTTTAATCTTGACTAATTAGTAGATTGGTAGAGAATAAAAAGGTGCTCATTAGTTTAATCTGAGCCCTCGGATGATATAAGGTAGATTTAGATAGTTTTCTTTATTTTAAAAGAATAAAATGTTCAAGGTTGCTAGCTCAAATGCACCTACAAAATGGAAGAAAAAATGTTAGAGTAAAGGATTGGGTAGGTAGAAGAAGGTGGGAAAAGCATTGTAAATATCTTTCACCAGGCTACAACAACTAATTTCCCTTTCCCTATAGATATTGGACATTCTAAACTATCAGTCAAAGAGGCTCAGAGCATTTCTTTGATTTCTGTTGGGACCAGACCCAAGGCTCAATGACTGGCTAGTTGAAGGTGTTAAATTTCTATGTTAATCCCAAATTTTCATCATCTAGCACTGATGCATTCATCACCATGAAATTTCATAAGTAAAGACCCCATTTTTTCTTAATGATGCTTAAACCCCATTTGATTAACTCCCACATTTCATAAAGCATAAAAACCGTCAAAAGTACAATATATTCTAAGTAAAACTGATTAAGTTATGATAATGAAGCTTTGCTTTAATGTTCACTTTTATTAGTTATATTTATGTATTTTGAGTATTCACTTTCCCCTTTGTCATATTAACTCTAACTTACTTATTAATTCCCTATATAAATGACCCTTTCCTATTAATATAATTCCTTTTTTATTAAATATCTTTGAAAAAACCCCACTGTTATAAACTTTAGCCAAAGTCTATTATCCCACATGTTTTAATAAACACCCACAATAAACCCCCTTTGGCTAAACTAGCACTATATAATAATCCTGCCCCATATGGTTATTGGACCTCTCTGTGGTCTAAAAACTATATAATAAAATAAAATACAAAAAGGCTTTAAACATGTTTTATATATCTTTATATTCCCCGATCCCATGTCCCGAATAATTTATCCTACCATTGTAGATAGCCTCACGCTATATACATTAATCTTAAATCCTAGTTAACACATATTCACCCACCTCATACGATTTTACCTTATGTATAAACTTGGTTTATATATATAAATCCATTTTCCAAATAAATTAGCCCAACGCCCCCACAAGTTATCCATAGCCTCTCGATCAACCATAAACTTCTAAATCCAACGGTCCTAAATAAACGCTATACTCAGTTGACATACCCCACCACTATATTCATTTCCCCGATGTCGCGTTAAACCTAGACCGTAGATCTAAACTTTCCAGATCAATGGCTTATGTTCACACCTATCCTTTTCCCGCAGCTTGGAAAGCAATGTTGGTCATTCGCATCATCGGAGTAAATCTAATGGTGCACGTTTAATATCGCGCTCCGAAATTAATCTGGTGAATTTTCTCCAAAATCGCACGATAAAAGTTGTTTTCTAATACAAATCAATGCTACGTGTCCCATTTTGATTTGATCGTGTTCCAAATGACCAAAACCATTTACCATCTAAAACGAACGCGAAAAAAACTAGTTGTTTTTGCATTAAAAGCATAATTACCTCCTGCCATTGATTAAGACCTGTAATTAATGACATAAACAGTGGTAAAGGTTAAATGTTTAAAACTTTAATATTTCATTGTTTTATGTATTATTTGCCTCCCAACTGGTTAAACTTAGGCCCCGACTGTGTGATTGAGATTAAAACCTCTGCAAGCCAATTTTTCACCGTGAAGCTGAATTTCACCACTGATGGCACATCCAACAGATTCTTGAAACCTTCTGCTGAACCAATGGATCCAAATTCAAGTCGAAGCTACCAGAAAGCCCTTTTTGACCACCAAATACCTACAAAAAAGGTATTTCTCAGTGATTTGACCCATAAAATTGTGAAATTAAAATGATAAATTGAAAGAAAGGACCAAATTAAAGCGAATCAATGGTTTGAAAAGTGCCTACAAACAAGCCAAACCCTGGCAAAATGTCTCTAGGAAGCCTGAATTCGTTTGTAAACCCCTTTTAGTTAAAACCCTCAATTTGCATCATCTTTTTATTGAAAAGGCTAATTATAAGTATATAATAAGCTCAAAATCCTACTGATTCAGCAAAAGACCTCTTTTCTGTAGTTTTTCTATTCGAGAAACCTTGTTTCTTGTCTTATACCAGCTTTCCTTGATAAGGCCTAAATTGAGTAAATAGTTACCTTTTGCAAATAATCTTTTTCCCAAATATTACTCAATTTCCCTTTGGTTGTGAAAATCAACTATAGAAAACAGTCTAATATTACTTTAGTTGTAACAAAATGACTAAAAAACAAGTTACACCCAAGTCTGGAGGTCCCAAAGCCCCAAAATCTGTCTCAGCTAAGCTTCCAAAGCTTGAATCATCAAAGATTAATCAGCCTACTCCTGCTTTAACAACTGATTCAACTGAAGTTGTCAGATCTCTTCAACCACCTGTTTCTACTAAAGAAAGCAGTCCTTTAACAGATTTGGATTACAAGATTGGTGATGCAGTAGTATAATTTAATTTGCTTGATATTTGTAATTGGAGTTATGACAAATTTCTGGATAAAAATAAAAATGATATACCTATTTGGGAGTCTAATTTGCCCAAGTATGTTGTACCTATTACTCATACAGCTCAAGACCTGGTCAGATTGTGTCAATTACATTGTGTTCCCGACCAGAGGTCTGTTATGAACAAAGATAGAGAAATTCTGTTCTCTATCACAGCAGAATCCATTAATGAAATGTTGCAGTTGAATTCTGATCCAAGAGTAGTGTCCCTATCCATTGAATATTTGACTCAGTTGTACCTAGATTTGGATTACCCTAGGAGGTTTATGATTCTTCAAAACTTCATGCCTACTCATGTTGATTTCCCAAAAGTGAATCCACCCTATTCCACCTCTGATTTTCTTGAATCTTTCAGACAAGTAATTTCAAAGTTATCCTTTATCTTAGGATATTTTATAGATGAATTCACTGATGTCTCTATACTAGGATTCCTTTCTACATTGTCCCCTGGGCAGCCTCCTGCGATGGTATTTTATTTTTCTAGATTCATTGCTGACAGTATACATTATCAGTTGACCAAATTTCCTACTGAGGGAGTGTTTAGATACTGAGGGACTATTTAGATATTCATCATATCTATTCCATATTTTTCTATTTTTCCAAGAAGAACAGTTTCCAGTGGCTTTACAAAAGATGGATTTAGAGGGCCATCCTCTATCAGTAAAATTCTAGACATCATTACTCAGGAAAACATGAAATGGATTCAATTACAAGGATTTCACAGATTTGTTTGTCAGGCCAGCCATGAAATTACTTTATAAAATAGAACAACCCAGGGTCAGTGATGAGATGAAAAGGATATTGCAATAATCTGAACAAAGCCAAGAAGGGGATTGGTACTTATATGAAGGACATACACAATTCAGGATATTTGGAGCAAATTTGCTCCCATATAAGTTTCCCAAATTTCTAACTATTGGAATTTTTGCATTGGAATATCTAAGGCAAGTGTTAAATCCAGATTGCGGTAAATTTCATGGCTTCTAAGAAAAAGACCCAATTCAAGCTGAAGAACCAAATTGGCCCATTTATAGTAAATAACAGGGATGCATTAAAGGAGATAGCAAAGAAATTGTTAGAGTATAAGTTCCAAGAAATTTTTTACTGGAATTATGATCCTAAAGGCATTTTGAATAGTATAAGGCTTAAATGTAAATTGACTCCTTTCATCCATGAGCCTAAACCCCAAATTGAGAAATTTGCAAATAAAATGGAGTGGGTGGAAAATACATTGGTTGACCCTACTTCTAATGAAGCAACAATGATAAACACAGATAATTCACAGACTATAGTGGTCAACAAACAGGTAGAAACTTCAAACAAAAGGACTAGGAATGAAGAAAGTTATTCAGCAGAGACCGTTATGGAAAATAAATTCAATATTATTTACAACAAAAGGGAAAAAATGACCGCTTCTGAGAAAGAAAGGGCTATTGAGATAAATGATACAGATGATCAGCAGGTAGATAATGATGAAGCCACTGTAATTGTAAATGAAACTCTAGCAGAAATGCAGAAAGAGTAGGTTTTAACACAGGAACAGGGCAGAGAAATGGTTGAAAAATAGGTAAATATAGAAGTTCCCTCCTCATCCAAAAAAATAGATGGAAAAGATATTGATATCTAGGAGAAATACAAACAGATTAAGGAAAAAAATGAAGAGATCAAAAGAGAAGTTTATTCTCAATTTTTGAAAGAAAAACCAGGAGACAAAGACAGAATTTTGACAGCTTTTGACTATTCAAAAAATAAAATGATTATGTCTTTTCTCCAGCCAATGGTTATAGACCCAAAGTCAGTTGCAGATTACAGGAAAACAGAGCTTGAAGTAGATACAAACACCATACATGAACTTGATCAAATAGAGTTTCATAGAAGTACTTCAGAAATGCTTTATTCTAAGGTGGTAAACAAAACTGTGAGTGCAACTAGATTGTAAAACACCGTGTTCAACTTGCAAGATCAAATGAAGTTAGATAAAGCCTCATTACATGCGAAGGATATAAGGATCAAATCCTTAGAAGATCCGGTGCTACAAATTAGAGTGGATCCTTCAAACATTCAGGTTGCTCAAGCATTAATAAAACAAAAGAATGAAGACATTACTGCCTTGAGGAAGAAATTAAAACTCCCACCAAATGAACATCCTCAAGCAAAGGAAATCCTACAAGAGAAAACAGAAAAGGATGAGATGATGAAGTTAGTGCTAAAAATGACTGCTCAAGTTAAAGACATGGAGAATCAAATAGAGACCCTTATGAAAGAAAATGAAGCCTTAAGAAACGCAGATGTGCAATCTACTCCCATTGTTATTCCTATAGTTGGCACAGCTGTCCCTTCCACATTGGCAGAGCATTTAGACCCAAAAGTGCCACTGGAAACTGCAGTGTCAGTGCAATCTATAGATACTTCTGCCACAGGATCATCCACCACTCAGGTACATCAAACAGGGGAAGCAGCTGACATAGTAAAGGCCATGGAGGAGATGTCCCTAAAGAATAATGAGATAATAAATTTGAAAAATACTATTCAAACTCTTGAAACATAAAATATAAATGCATTGATTACCTCTAAGGGACATGAACAAAGAGCAAATAGACTTCAAGAGCAAGTAAAGATTTGGAAGAAACAAGTCAATTTCAGTGAACATGTGTCCTTCATTAAGAACTATCTTTAGAATAACATAATCCAAGGCATACATCTATAGTGGCCTTCAATTCAAATCATTTATGAGTAGAGAGATCTACTTAAGGCAGCACAGGTGGAAATTCAGAAAACAAAAGAAGAAATGGCTAACAAACCATCTCAAGCTTTGAATCTTATTACATTTTTAAACAGCAAAAACATAGAAGAGCTTGAAGAATTGAAAATCCAATACATGACAGAAACAATTCTGAAAATCATAAAGGTCCTAAATAAAAGGAATATCATGAACAACTTGGAGGAAAAGTGCAAGACCATGGAGTTCTCAATAACAAAATTTTTGGCACAATACACAGTGTTGAAAGAAGTAGGCCTCCTAGACATTCATGGCTTTAATGAAAAGCTAATGGTTCAAAAATATTATGACAAGAAAATCAGGGCCCATGCCAAAGAAAAATTTTATAAGCCTCTGCCATAAGGTTCTCCAACTGGAAAAGTTTTCTTGGAGTACTTTGAAAACTTGTTTTTTCTACAGAATGAAATTAAGCATATTTTCATGATCAAACCAAATTTATCAAGGTAAACTGAAGCTGATGAAAGTTATCGAAAGTTGAAAAGTGTGAAAATACCAAGTGATCAGCAATGGCAGGAATTCACAGACTTGTTATAGCAACATTGGAGCAGAACAACAGAAAATACAAGTAAAGCAGTGAAGATTAAGAAGAAAAGAAACTAATTTGATTTTAAACTTTTTACTGTTGATAATCTCTTTTACAGTAGTAAAAAATAAAAGGGAAACTCAAATATGACAATCAAGTGATATCAACAGAAAATTGATTGTTTTTACCACAGTGAAAAGTTCCTTTTACAGTTGTTAAAAGGTAAATGTTGCAGTGAAAGTGTATCAGATTGATCAGCAGAGTCAAAGAGTATTCGAGAAGAAATCAATCATAAATTTGTACTATTGTAATTTTTTCTATCTTACAGTAGTAAAAGTAATAAGGAAGCAATGTGAGAGAGTATCAAGAGGAAAAACAACATTAAAGGATGAAAAGTGAAAGAGTATCAGTGAATCAATCCATAAACAAATATCTTCCAAATATGCCAGCAAGCATAAACAACAATGCAATAATCAGTTTTGATTAGATAGATTAGTTCTATTTTTTCTAGATAAGAGGACAACTTGCTAAGTTGTTAAGCAACTATCCCTCTTAGTGTGTTAAGATATTTTATTTTCCTAGAGATATTCCTAGATTTCTCTAGGATATTTTGTACTAAATAATTTGTATAAATACTTCACCCTTTGAAGTATTAAGTGTGGAATAAAATTGTTGATATTATTATAGATATTTTTGCTGGTGCTTTGGAGGCTCATGTTTTGATTGCATAACAATAGACTGGATAATTGCCAACTGGAATTCATAACTCAGGATTCTTGCAATAAGCTAATGAGTAAAGTGATTTCTTTCTGTCATTGTTTCCTTTTTTGAAGTTCCATTCAATTTCATATATATGTTCAAATCTAAATGATTAATTAGGAATATTATTTTAGGATAAGTGTAAAAAACTCCCTGTCCTAACTAATTGATCATTTCAATGTTTTCTGTTGATTTCCAGACTTAGGAATTCTTAATTGCTCCTAGTCTCGTTTGACCTCTACCTCCTTCTCCTTATTTCCAGATCAAATGATTCTTCACTGCCCCTTATCCCAAAAGAAAGCCATCCCATCCAATCAAACTATTCAAATCTCTGAGGGTTATCTACCTTGCCCTGAGTACATTAGCATCCTTTTGGCCTTGCCTTTCAATCTAGCTTGCTACATATCGACTCCATAGCCCAATGGACTAGTAGATCCCTCTTTAATTTGTCTCCATGTAATCTTATTTCCCACCAAAATTTCCAAACATATTAAAACAAAAACCAAGTGCCCAATCATACCTAGCCTAAAATATCAAACAAAACAAAGTTAAATCTTAAAGAGAGAGCCCTCTCTAAAATTTAGGAAGGCTAGATCCTAGATTTCCAAAGTAGGTTTGTGGTTACCCCTAGTTTTCTTTAACTATAAATCAAAATCCCACAACCTAAGAAATTACTAGGGTGATAACAGATCCATCTAGGGTCCACGATTGTGCTTCAATGTTTGTTTTCTGTTTTAAGGAGCAGCCAAACATGGCATCTATAGGAGCTCAAATTTATTGTATGGGCATGTATTTTATTTTAAGCTAATAGTATAAATAAAAGGGCTGAATTTCTAGATATGTTTGTGTTCAGATTTTTGATGAAAAATATTTTTAAATCAGAACATGTTTAGATCTATCGAAATTTTCACTATTTGGAATCTTACAGATTCCCATTACTATTTGAAGTTTTGGTTGTACTGTGATTATGCCCTTGAGGTTATAAGAGCACAATACTAGTTAATTACAATTTTATTATGCACTAGGCTTTCAACATTCCATATAGATGTAACTATAGGTCCATTATATGGGCTATTGTGATTAAAGCTAGAAATTTTAAATTGTACTCAAAGAGAGTCAAAGAGAGTCAGCACTTCAAATTGTAATAAGTCATTACCAAATTAACAAAATGCTAAAGCTTTTGTTTGATTATCATATAAAGTAATGAGTCAATAGGTTGCTCAATCTTCCGATTCCATGTTATTCGGTTTCTTAGCGAAAAATGATGGACACGCTGTCTCTTGGCATTCTCAAGTGACATAATCCCGATCTCACAATTGTAAAACATGATTATGGATAAAGATAATGTTGTTCAAATTTTTACCCAATCTCACAATGGTAAAACATGATTATGGATAAAGATAATGATGTTTAAATTTTTATTTGACAAAAATTTAAATGCCTTTATAATTAACTCTTGAAGTTTTTGATTTGGTAAAATATTTTTTTGGTTAAGTTGTAATATTGTGTTATTTAAAATATATTTTTTATTATTTATATTGCACAACAAATTCTATATCAATTATATATAGACACACTCTAAGTATTTAAATTAAAGTGTTATTTATCGTTAACAATTTTGTATGGATATAGGTGAGTGAATAATTTTGGATATATGTGACTAAATAATTTTGTGCGGTATTTTTTGAAAATAATGATTAAAAATTGGTTTATATTAATTTACAATAATTAATTAGTATATATCTATTTTAATCATGCCTTTAATTAGCAAAGATAAATCAAATCTTGAAGGACCAAATCTTTTTTAGAGTGCAATTTAACTAAAAAAATGCATCTCTAGACTCTAAGTGCCTAATAAACCTGCCTATATATATATAGCCACGAATGGAGCAAACACATAGGATCAAATTTCTTGATGAAAATTTTTTTAGAGTACAAAACTTGAAAAAGGTTTACATTTCAAGATATTTTATCTCTCCTATGTTTGATATATCCATGTTTATAATGTATCTATATAGATTTCCTCTGTAAACACAATTCATTTTTGAAAGCATAAACTTATTCAATGATTTGGAAATCAGTTAGACATTTCAATTTTGTAAACTATACATCTCTAAACACAATTGAGTTTTTGAAATGCTTTAGAAATCACTTAGACACTTCAATTTTATAAACTATACAATTTAAATTTACAATTCCCTCAAATCTCACTTGGATTTTAGACAAAATCAAATGAAAAAATATCAAACACTAGAATATGAAATAGTGAAACCACTTACATTAACTTATTATTTACATTAAACCACTTATATTATTTACATTAAAATATTTTTGTAATTAATATGTTTTTAAATACATATAAAAATTATTGAATTACTTTACTTTCAACAAATATGATTACTTTATTTCTTTGGGTATCATAATATTTTATTATGGTTAATAATTTTTTTTTTCACTTTATTTTTTCTATATATATGTAAAATTAATATCAAAATGAATCAACTAATTTAAATTTCAAATAGTTTATTAAAATTTTGTATTGAATGTTACATACATATATTAAAATTGATATTTAAATAGTTTATTCAAGTTTTATATTGAAATATTTGTAAAATGTATAAAAGTTATAGATATTTCTCACATTAAAGTGAAAATGTAAGTTTTTTTTAAACTTTTAATTACTTTATTTTTTTTAAAAGCTTATATAAAACTATGTTTCTTCACATGAACATCAAAATATTTTATTTATGGCTAAGAGTGAAGTGAAATATTTTTACCACATTTGCTAAGTGAAATTAGCATTAATGATGTTTTATAATGCTTTTCATTAAAACTAACCAATTATGTATATTCATTTTTGTTTTTTTGTTATAGTTTTTTTTGTAAGTTTGATAGTACCTTTCATTTTTCTCTTGATACATCACCCCGATCAGGGAAGGGAATTGAACCTATGATGAGTGCTATAATAGCCTGCCTCATCACTGTTTAACCAAGACACCACAGACGTTTTTTTGTTATAGTTGACATTGTTTTTTATTTACAAAATATTTTACCTTTATTTTATAAAGGCACATGTGTCAATTCTATGTTGATCAATGACAAAGTCATACATCATCCTCGTAGAATGAGCCCAGTCCAGGTGTTATAAATTTTCATTTTTTAAAATTCATTTTTGAATCCATAAAAGGATTCAACTTCTTGAAAAAATCTTTGGGCACTTGAATTGTGTAACCTACACAGGTTAAGATAGTAATCCCAAAAATCTTGTTTTTTGGACAAAATTGACTAAAAGACATATCTAAAAAGGTGCCAAAATACAGATTACTGAAACTATTTGAAATGTTTTAACTATAAGAATGTATGTCTTTTAATTATTTTATATAATATATACATAGTTGACATATATATATATATAATTTTTTTAAGTGAAAATTCATTAGGTTACAATGAATTCACAGAGTACAAACATATTCATTCTTCAATCGATAATGTCTAAATTGAGCAGATGCAAACAAAAAATATGCATATCTAACATGGAATTAACATTGTGCATATCTTCTGGTTGGTCTTTCCTGGGTCGAGACATTTGGGATCTAGTGGAGGAATCTCGTCGTCTTCATTAAATCTGGTTGGGTCTTAACGCCACCTTCCTTACACTCATTCCCAAAGCCCAGAAGGCCATGTCTCCCAGTGATTTTGTAACAAACCTAGTGAAAATTCCATGTAATAAATGTTAAAAATAATAACCACGGTTGATGGGACACTTATTCCAAGTTGAGTATTGGGAAAAGCATCCTATGGGATGTTGATTTGGTTTATTATGGCTAAGGAAATTGGAAAAGGCTATGGCTAAGGCATTAAAGAGGCAAAAAGTATTTGTGGCACATTTATTTATGAAAATAATGGAAATTAGGAGAAAAGGAAGGAAAAAGGTCACAGGTTGCATGTGAGGAGGAAATTGAAGGAAAATAATGGAAAATGAAGAAAATAGATGTATATTCTATCAAAAGGCTTTTGAGGATCAGTTGGTACCTTTTGTCAGTGAATTTTTAGAGCTCTCTCATTATTCTCTCTCTCTCTCACTCTTGGAAACTTAGATTTTTTGGAGCACTTTGGCATTTGAGCAAGAAAGGCAAGAAAGCAGGAAAAAGGAGGAAGCAAGCAAGGAGGAGCAAGAATCAAGTAGCTACAGCAGGATTCTTGGCAGGTATCGGTTTACATGTATATTTTCCAGGCTAGATTTGGCATGCATGTATTGTATGTGGTTCTTTGTTGTCCTGATATGGGTTTTTCCAGGTGTGACAGAGTATTCAGCCTAACCTTGCTATTTTCGGGTAGCCATGGTGTTGTGGAGTTATCATGTTTGGTTTAACTGGATTGTCGGATGGATTCAAAGCTGAGTGGGGTGGATCTTTGAATTGATATTGTACATGGCCTAGTGGTCCCTGAACCGGACTATGGATCACGGTAAAGCCTTTGGCCTAGTAGCCCCTGAGCCAGAATGTGGGTTGTTGTAAAGCCAAGATTGTGTTGCCTCAGTGGGCCTAGGAATCCTTGACCAGTGAATGGTGGGATATACAGTAAATACTAGAGGTGGTTTACTCTCCATTTCAGGCCTAGAAATCTTGGGTTTGGGATTGTGGTAAAGCATGGAGAGTATGTCTCGGTTTAGGGCCTAGTGACCCCTAATTCGGGTTGTGGGTTGCAATAAAGCCTGAGAGACTAGGAGATAGGAAAATTCCTCATGGTTTAGGCAGAGAGAATTCGGTGATATCCATGTTTTTGTTCGCCTAATGATCGGGGTAGATCACGGTAAAGCCGGTTATGACATGTTTATTGGTGAGGTGAGGTGGTTTAGCCTCAAGATGCCCTGGTTGGTTCTTTCACTTTATGTCCCACATTCATTCTTGGAATATGGCATGAGGATGATTAGATAAAATAGATTTGGCTCAGCCAATCTATGGTTGGGTGGAATGTGGAAGTCCCATCTCTAGTTGGTTTTTACACTCAATAATAAAGAGATCATTTCTCGTGTATCTAGTATGCAAATATACTAGTTTATGTATGACTTTCATTGTTATTGTATTCATGGTATCTATGTTGTTAATTTGCCGGTTATAAGCAAGTATTTGATCAGTAGTGATGTATGGCTCTATTCATGTTTTTTCTTTTCAATTATTATCCCATGTATCTATGGTGAAATTGATTGCATGATAGCTTATGAGGTCAGGGAGCAACAAGGGTTAAATTTGATGGCTGCCTCTACCCATCAAACAATTTTTTTTTATTTTTATGGGTTGATGGATTTGTTTTCATGCGCGGAGTGTCATCGTCATGATTCATAAGTATACTCATGCTAATTAAACCATCCTCTAGTTTTAAGGGTGCTTTGATTCTCAACCTCTTGGGTGAAAATAATTATGGTATTTCAAAGCGAGTAGTCTTTAGTGCAACTTTTTGAAGGCTTTTCAAGTGGATTTTTCCAGTCTAATTTCTCTAAAATCCGGTAGGAATTTGTTAAAAACAAAAGTTTGATGGGTAACCTTGCACAATCGAAGTGCTCCA
This sequence comes from Pinus albicaulis, assembly GCA_034641835.2. Lineage (NCBI taxonomy): Eukaryota > Viridiplantae > Streptophyta > Pinopsida > Pinales > Pinaceae > Pinus > Pinus albicaulis. Next base: position 1,421,586,998 of record CM076581.1, on the reverse strand, counting down.
GGGGTTTTCCCATTTCAAATATTTTGTCATATGTAACTTTTAAATTATATATATATATTGTCGTGTTCCGAGTTTTTTTAATTTTTATTATACATATAATATATAGTTTTTTTTTGTATAAAATGATGGAAGATAGCAGCAAGGGAATAAAATTGTATAACCATTATAAGTAACCACAATTCTAAACCCCAATTCGGTTAGTAAGTAATAAATATAGTAAGTATATAATTTATGATTGATATATTGATCTACAGTTGGGGTATAAGTGATCAAGAGATCATGTCCAAGTTATGAAAAATGCTCAAAATGAAAGTGCTCATAAGTGGTTGCAATCTGAATGACCGGAAAGTTCTCATCGTTGTGATTATGGCATTGTGAACGGTTCTCAAAACCGAAGTTGTATGCAGAAGTTATTGAGGTTTGAAAACATCGAGTAAACTCCAAAAAAAGACTATTTGACTTGGTTTGACATCAGACATTTTAGCAAAAAAAAAATATTATTATGTTTAAAAGTCATTTTTGTTATTTTGGTGGAAGCCAATAGAAGGGCGCCATGTGGACTGTCGGGAGGCTGCCACATGGCCCCAGGCTTGAATGCAAAACGTTAAAATTTTTGGTTAAGCCCAGCACCATCGGTGATCTGAAAATGGAACTATTTGTAATGCTATGCAAATTATCCATTTCCATATAATTTAATGTGCAAAGTGTTTTCCATGACTTGTAGGTTAAACAAAGCAGTTTTGGAAATGTTTCTGAGTTTTATGTATGAGGATTTATTATTTAAATTTATTGTTTAATATATCACAGTATAAATACACAGCAAGTAAACTTCACCATATCATAAAACAACAGTTGAGGTAGTTCACCCCTCCTGGGCTACATCTGTCGGTCCAAGGCTCCCCAATGGCATGTCCTTACTCTATTAATTTGCTCAAAATGGTTACACAGTGAAAAATATGACTAAACAGGAAAAAAAAGCTATGAATTTGACTTCAGAAGACAGAAATAAGCTAAAAATGGCTTTTGTTTCACCTTAAACAGTGAAGTAAAACCCAATACAGCTCCATCTCCCTGATGGCCCTGATGTCTCTTTCCTCTTCCATGAAGCAAAATTTACCGTAAAACACCTCTGTTCACTCTGAAACCTACTCCAAACTCTCTAGAATGTTGAAGAAACCCAAAATTGACTAAAATTTCATCCAATTTGGTTGAAAATTGAGAAAGCTATGACCAAAACAAGATTTTGCCTAGTGGCACTAGAAAACCTCCTCCAAAACTGGAGGAACTCCAGTTAACTCACCAAAAAAGGCGAAATTGCTAGAACTGGCGAAACCGCACGCTAATTTAGGGATAACACTTAATGCGACTGTTAGTTTTTTTCGATGCGTTCATATGTGGAATCTCCGGCAATTAATGTTGGCGGATAAGGTTAAAAACCCTGCATCCACGGTCACAGGGTCTAGGTCTTATGCGGATAGGGGCTAGCTCCATAGGGGCTTAACCCAACTCTCCGCTAGTTTGCAATGGCTTAATCCACAGTTCTCCGCAGGTGGTCGTATCGCAGTGGGGCTGGCTCTAAGGGCTTAACCAAACCTTTCTCCGCCCGTTACAAATCATGACCCGACTCAACGTTTACCTCCACCTGACTCACCCAATTCAGCTTCTCCATGACCCGAATGTAGTTCAAATGCCGCCCGACTCACCCGTTCAACAAGTCTTTCCTGTGGTGTAATGGTCGGGTCGGCCATGCCCGTGTAGTTGGGTCAGGGTTTGAAACCCATGCCTTCCACATTTTTGAACTAATCCTTCCAACCAGTGGCCCTTCGGGAAAGCCATGTGGTGCCCACTGATAGGCCCATAAAAATTAATAAAAACCAATTTTTTTTTACCATATATTTTTTTTTGTAAAAAATGGAAAAACCATAGTCAAAAAGTCATGTTTTGGAGGCCACTGGACGATTTCAAACCTCAGTAACTTTCACATACGACATCGGATTTGAGTCCCGTTCATGATGCTAGAGTCGCAGTGACAAGGCCTTTCTAGTCGTTTAGATTGCAATCATTTCTAAGCACTTCCATGTTTGAGCAATTTTTTAACTTGGACATGATCTCCTGATCACACCTCCCTAATGGGAAGCTTTTGGACCCCAAAAGCTCTCTGAATTACAGAAATTGAAGATGAGGAGACTAATTCTCCACTCTTCCAACCTTGAACCACTGAAATATCACAGATTTCATCAAATTGAGCTTCTAATAAAAAGACAAATTCTTCCTTGAATCTGTTGAACGATTGTTGCTAACCTTGACTGTGTCATACCACAACTTTTTGAAATTTGCAGAACAAAAAATAAAATTTTCAGAAAACATACTGCTCCTACAATGGTCTACCTTCAAAGGAAACTAGAAATACGATTCACCTTGCCAACTGTCCTTATAGCGAATTTTTGCCGAATGAGCCATGTACTTGTGTCGATTCCCGACAAAGTTTTCTCGCCATAGTAACCTGCCATTCTGAAACCAACAATGATCCATGTTGAAATTTGTGCCCTCTTTTCTTGCATGCTTTTCCCTTTCTTGGATTTTTCCACCACCTTGCATTGACACTTTTTTCTCTGCACCGATCGACACCAAAGACACTTTCTGCAACATCTTGTCATCTTGTTCCAAATATGACTTGCTTTCAGATTGAAACATATCATCATTTATATAAACAATAACATGAAAAGGATTATGTACAGAGTATTTTTGTTTAATCATAAAAAAAATCAGATTTTAACTTGCATTGACAAGCCTTTTCAATTGCCCTGCATTCACTAAAGAAGATTCTAGCTTCTTTCGATGTGCTCTCACAATAAACTCCTTGCCATCCTTGAATAGATGATACTTGTTCTCATGGTGATGGAAGATTTCTTTCCTGTCATATAAGTATGGACTACCCAACACCACACCTGTAATGTCAAGTGGTACCACATCTAATTCAACCAAGTCAACATAATGAGTTGTTATGGCGAAGCACAACATGCACTTCCTTGAAACTTGTAAATTAGCATCCTTGCAAATCCAGCCAAGTGGATATGGCTTTGGATGTGGAATGGTCTCAAGTTTCAGATTCTTGACTAAGTCTTCTGAGATGAGGTTTGCTTGAGACCCACTGTCAAATAGTGTGTCTATCTTTGTGTGTTTTGAAATTATCCTCACATTAAATAGCTCTATCCTCCTCTCTTCATTTGGAGCTTCTATGTGACAGTTTAAAGTGCTAGAATTGGGATTTGTTTCATTTACAATCTCTTTCCTCTTTATGTTCTTTAGTGCCATGACTATGATTTTAGTTTCATCTCTTGATTTAGACCCTAAGTCTTTTTCAGCGATTGCAAACTTTTTTCCTTTTTGTTTGGCCTTATGTTTGGTTTTGAATTTTTTTCGGTCCAAGGCTCCCCAATGGCATGTCCTTACTCTATTAATTTGCTCAAAATGGTTACATAGTGAAAAATATGCCTAAACAGGAAAAAAAAGCTATGAATTTAACTTTAGAAGACAGAAATAAGCTAAAAATGTCTTTTGTTTCACCTTAAACAGTGAAGTACAACCCAATACAGCTCCATCTCCCTGATGGCCCTGATGGCTCTTTCCTCTTCCCTAAAGAAAAAATTGTTTTAAAATACCTCTGTTCGCTTTGAAACCTACACCAAACTCTCTAGAATGCTGAAGAAACCCAAAATTGACTAAAATTTCATCTAATTTGGTCGAAAATTGAGAAAGTTATGACCAAAACAAGATTTTGCCAAGTGGCACTAGAAAACCTCCTCCAAAACTGGAGGAACTCGAGTTAACTCACCAAAATAGGCAGAATTGTTGGAACTAGTGGAACCGCGTGCTAATTTAGGGATAAAACTTAATGCAACGGTTATTTGTTTTCAGTGCATTCATATGCAAAATCTCCAGTGGTTAATGCTGGTGGATAAGGTTAAAAACCCCGTGCCCATGGTCACAGGGTCTAGGTCTTATACGGATAGGGGCTAGCTCCATAGGGGCTTAACCCAACTCTCCGTCGATTTTCAATGGCTTAAGCCATGGTTCTCTGCAGGTCGTCATATCATAGTGGGGTTGGCTCTTAGTGCTTAACCAAACCTTTCTCCGCCCATTACAACTCACGACCCGACTCAATGTTTACCTTTTCCCGACTCACCCAATTCAGCTTCTCCACGACCCAATTGCAGTTCAAATGCCACTTGACTAACCCGTTCAACAAGTCTTTCCTGTGGTGTAATGGTTGGGTCGGCCCTACCCGTGTAGTCGGGTCAGGGTTTGAAACCCATGCCTTCCACATTTTTGAACTAATCTTTCCAACCAATGGCCTGGGGCCACGTGGTAGCCTCCAAGCAGGCCACGTGGTGCCCACTAATAGGCCCATAAAACTTAATAAAAACCAATTTTTTTTCCATATAATTTTTTTGTAAAAAATGACAAAACCATAGTAAAAAATTCTTGTTTTGGCGGTCACTAGATTATTTCAAACCTCAGTAACATTCACATACGACATCGGATTTGAGTCTCGTTCGTGGCACCATAATTGTAGCGATGAGGCCTTTTCGGTCATTTAGATTGTAACCATTTCTGAGCACTTCCATTTTTGAGAAATTTTTTAACTTGGACATGATCCCCTGATCAATGGGCACTCTGCACAATCACTCGGGTCGACCTGCACAAAACTTCGGGTCTCAGTTGCATGCACAGGTAGTCAGGTCGAAGCTGAACATAAATGGGTGACACTACACGCGAGTCGGGCCGGGCTCGTTTCATTAACCAAAAAATTTGTTTGCGAGTTTGGTGGATTAAACGTGGTTGGTCTGGCCACCAGCCCACAGGCCTGACCATCCCGCCCAGTGGTGTTTCTTAACCACTATGGGCATTGGGAAAACTTATCCTTTCCAGTTGGAATGGGCAGAGAGAAAAGGGGCTAGCCCTTATACCATGTGACCTTTAACTGTGACCAAGGGCGCACCTCTTCAAAACATATCCGCAACCAGTTAAACCATCAGAGAAATTATTGCATGTGATTGCACCATTTCTCAAAACCGTAACATTTATTGCCACCACCTATTTAGGGCATGGTTCCACCATTTAAGGAGGTCCCGCCATTTTTGGAGCGCTAACTAGAGTTCCTCTAGTTTTGGAGGAGGTTTTTTGGGGACATTGGGCAAATTTTGTTTTTGCCATAACTCTCTCATTATTGAACCAAAAAGGGTGCAAAAATAGTCAATTTTGGGTATTTTTGACATTATGAGAAGTTTGGCATAGGTTTTAGGTCAAATAGAGGTCATATTCAGTATTTTTAGCTTCAAGGAAGATCAAGGAGCCATTAGGGCCATTGTGGAGAAGGCAGTGTATTGGGCTTTATTTATCTGTTTTATGTAAATGAATAGTAATATCTGGCTAATTCATACCTTCTGAAGTTGATTTTACAGATATTTTTGCCTATTGAGGCTTATTTTCACTTGTACTTACATTTTGCACAAATTAATACATGAGGGACATGTCATTGGGAGCTGGACCAGCAGATGTAGCCCAGGAGGGGTGAACTGCTTCAACAATTTGCTGAGTAATGTGATTTTTGAAGTTTATTTCTTTGTTATTTACTGTTTTACAATGATAAATAGTTAAAATACTTAATCAATCCTCACACATAAATCTGATTAACAAAGCCAAAACTATTTGTTTAACCTACAATTTAAGGAGAACCTTTTGCACACATTATCATTACTGTTTGAATACTTAGCACAGCATAACCAATATAATCCATTCAGATCAAGTTGGTATCAGAGCTAGAGTTATACACTGTTGAGTCTCAAATCTGCATCTTTTCCATACACTTTTCTATACCTTTTTCATCCACCTGAACCTCCCAAGTTGTCAATATCATTGTATATTAATTGCAAAAGAGCATCTAACATGGTTTTTAACTATATTTTTGTGTCTGCTATTTGATTTAGATTTTGTTCATTTAGCTGCGGAATCTTGCCACTTTCCGCAGCTGCTGCAACTTTCCGCAGCCATTTTGTGAAACTCTATGTTACGGTGTCTACAGGAAAAACGAGCCACATGGGCAAGTTAGAAATGATGTGGACATGGTTCGTGTCCTATTGGCTCGAGCAAACTCATCTAAAGAAGCTGCGGTCAAAGGCGTCCAAATGGAAGTCAACCGTAGAGTCTCACGGTGACAGGACTCTGTTTCGTGTCACGTGAAGGTTCATACGGCCGTTTCTGAGTTGCGGAGGATAAATCAACATCTGTACATGGCTCCTTAGCCGAATTCAAACATCCACTCCTCATAGATTTACTTTTCAATACGGCCATGATCCTAGATCCGTGGACGTAATGGTCTACGTGTTCTCCACCAGCATAAACTTTAGGAATTAGTTATGTTTCTTTTGTTATAAATAACGTGTTTGCATATGCATATAGAGTTAGTCTCGATTAGTCTCTGTTATCTTTTATTAGTCTTCTCTGTAATGTAATTACGCTGCCTTTGTGCCGTAATACTACCTTACTGTTATGACTGCATTTTAATATAAGAAGACTCTGTTTTCCAACGTAATTCGTACTTGAAGATTATTGCCAAGGCTGGTGTAGAGGGCCCCTGCACTTGCCAAGGTTCTGTGCATTATTGTATAGTTCTTATTTTATTTCTTTAAAGCTCATTGTGCCATAATCCATTCACATGTTTATACATTGAATCTTTCATGGTATATATGCTTCATTTATGTTTATAAACTTTCATGCTTTCCATTTCACTTCTGTCTTTCATGTTTTATGTTATTGATTACTGATCAATGTTCTTGTTTTAGGTTATAGATAGGCAGCTCGGGCATTTGCATAACTTTTTGACTAATGACATGGAATTAACATTGTTCTGCTGCTAATTTTCTTTTCTTAGTTTCTGTTTCAGTACTGCTTTGTTTAATTTAGTTTTGCTCATTTGCTTCAGTAGTTAAATTTAGATATATTAAACTGCTCATAACATCTTCAGTTGCCTCCGAAAGCCACAGCTGGACTGATGGTGAGGGATTGTATTATGAAATGTGTAGTTTGGTATTAGTTTCCTTTATGCAAATTTAGATATATTAAACTGCTCATAACATCTTCAGTTGCCTCCGAAAGCCACAGCTGGACTGATGGTGAGGGATTGTATTATGAAATGTGTAGTTTGGTATTAGTTTCCTTTCTAAAAATTAGAAATATTAAATTGTGCATGACATCTTCAGTTACCTCTGAAAGCCACATCTGGACTGATGGTGAGGGATTGAATTATGAATGTATGGTTTAATATTAGTTTACTCTCTGCAAATTAGATATCAGTTACTCAAATTGTTTATGGTTACTTCCGAAAATCATAGCTGGACTAATGATGAGGGATCAGAAGACAAGTTGATGTAATCTGATTTAGATTTACTTTGTTGCAATTTTGGATTTCTTTAAGCATAGTTTCTTTTGTGTTTAGACAGCAACAAGAATAGTTTGGTTTTCATGCTCAATAGTTCACTGTTTTGATTTATTAGACTAGCAGCACCTTTTCATTTCAGCAACACATTTTCATTTCCTTTCAAGTTTTGTCATTGTAAGTTTCAAATTCCTTTTTAAGTTTCAAGTTGGTAAATCATTATAGAGGATATCATCTCCTTGAACAAACATAACCATACTTGTTTTTATTTTAGAATTTCCATCTCACCTTAGAAAACCAAAAACGACAAAAAGTTAGGAAATAGGTTATCTTGCACATATAGTGCGCCGCACTTCATCTTCTTACGAATCCCGGATTGACAAATTAAATGCAGCAATTTAGGACACACTAAATTGACCAAAAATTTTGGCGCCGTTGCCGGGGAAGTGTAACTAGGTAGCCAATTTCTTAAAAAAAAAAAACAAAATCATAAAAGAAGGGAAAACTTGATAACTTCTTGAAGTATGCTCTCCTCTTGCACCTAGTGTGATCTGGAGGATCAGAAAAGAGAGTTATTGGTTCAGCAATTTCTTAAGTATGCTCTCTTCTTGCACCTAGTGTGACCTGGAAGATCAGAAAGAGAATTATTAGCTCAACTTTTTAAAAAATAAAAAATAAATAAAAAAATGACATGCATAGAGCAAGAGATTCTAGGGGAAGGTTTATAGCTAAAGCCAAGAGTTCAATTTTCACAACTCCATCTTCTTCAAGGCATAGACCAGATTCACCACCATCTACCCCTAGCCTTAAGATTTTTGGAATTCAAGGAGCAGCTGAATTAGAGGATTCTCCTATACCAACTACTAAATCCCATTTAGAAAACAAAGAGACTCTCTCTCATCCTCCCTTGATAGAAAAACCAGAGGACTTTAAGGACTCTAAAGAAACTATCATGGCAGAGGAAGTAATAGATGGAGGTAGAGGTAGAGGTAGAAGAGGAGGAAACAATGGAGACAACAACGGTGAAGGAAATAATGGAAGAAATAGGGATGGAGACAACTTGTTTGAATTCCCTATAGTTGATGAGGAAACTCATACAACAATGAAAAATATCTCACCATATGTCCTCCCTAACTTTTATGGATTGTAAAGTCAGGATCCTGAAACATTTATGTTTGAGTTTGAAGTCGTGTGCCGAACCTATGACTATATGGAAGACTCTCAAAAACTCAAACTATTTCCTTCAACATTGAAGGGAGCTGCTTTGAAATGGTTCATGGGATTAGCTACTCAATCTATTAGGACTTGGAATGATATGAAAAAAAAAAATTGGATAGATATTTGGACTATTGTATGCCCACCAATCACAAGGATGAGGTATTCAAAATGATGCAAAAAGAAGATGAAAATTTGGAAGATTTACTTGAAAGATTTCAATACAACTTGAAAAGAGCAAAGATGAGCAACTTAGATGATGAAACCTTGAAAGCCCTCATATTAAAAGCCATTAGAGATGAATGGATAGATATTTTAAACATGATGGGAAAAGGAGACATTTCTCAATTCCCACTTCGTGACATAACAGAACTATGTGTCCATCTCTCAAGAGAAAAACAGGAAAAGGGCCTAGGGATCCTTCTCTTATTAGGGCTAACAAATCTGCAACTGGATCAGTAAGTAGGGCAGAGATTGGTAACATGCTTGATGAATTCAAAACCGATATCTTAGGGAGCCTTAGTGAACAACTAGACACCCTTAAAATCCAAAACAAGCAGAAAGCAGAAACAGATGCTCTAGCCATCTTTTGTCCGAAATGTAGGAAGAAACATGCTTTAAGGGAATGTCCCTTGGATACAAAAGTTGTAGAAACATGTATAATTTTCTCAGAGAATCATGAGATCAAGGATTGTCCTTCAATTCCTGGACTCAAAGCTGTCTTTCAAGAAGACCCAAATTCAGTAGAATCTCTCTATTTTGTTGCAAGAAGACCTTGGCAGGGACAACAAAATCAAGGGTTTAACAACCCTATGAATCTTCAAACCCCACCAAATTGGAATCCTTGGCAACAACCTTGGCCCCAACATCAAAATCCATATCAGCCATGGGTACAAGGGATGAAAAATCCTTATGGGAGATTTGCTCAATTTTATCAATATCCTCCATCTTTTCAAAACCAACAAGCTCCACAACTTCCAAACCCAAATCCACAACTTTCATTGCCATTTCCACAACAACAACCTTCTCAACAAAATCCAAATCCTCAACTCATGCTCCCATACCAAAAAAAGACAAATCAACTTCCAGCTCAGCCATTGCCAAATCCTAACAATAAGAATCCTCAGAATACTTACATGGTAGAAGGACAACAATTTCCTACCTATATGATTATTCCTCTCAACGATGTACAACTCAGATCTGGTAGAGTTTTAGAAAAACCTTCTATAGATATTCAAGAGCAAGATACCTCTGAGGAGGATTCTCTTCAAGTCAGTAAGGGTTCTAAGGAAGCATCTCTTCAAAATTCAAGCATTCAAAAAGAAAAAGAAAAGTTAACCCCCACAACTCCTATAGTTGAGCAACCTGCATCTTTATCTACACCTCCTTTTCTTGAAAGACTACAAATTGACAAGGGGGTGGAAAAACAAATCTTGTTGCCTAACTATGACTTTCTAGATGAATTGAAGAATGTTTGTATCAAGATTCCCTTGCTACAAGCCATTCGAGAGATTCCTATTCTAGCAAAAACAATAAAAGAGTTGAGTTTCAAAAGACCAGGAAGGAAACTAAAAGACACAAGAAGAATCCACCTGGTAGGAAAAATTGCAGATATCATGATGGGAAAAATTACCATGCAGAAGTATGTAGATCCAGAAAGTCCAATTGTCAAGACACATATAAATGGGATAGAAATTCCAAACACATTGATTGACTTAGGTGCTGCTATCAACATTATGAGTAGACAGACTATGGAACAGCTAAAACTTCCTAACCTTCTTTTTACACCTACTTTACTGCAACTTGCAGATCGATCAATTATTAAACCAGATGGTGTATTAGAAGATATTTCAGTCTCCTTAGATTCTTGGGAATATCCAGTAGATTTTATGATTTTGACTCCCAAGAGTAATCTGGGAGGGCACCCACTTATTTTAGGAAGACCTTGGCTAGCCACAGCTGATGCTTTTATTAGTTGTAGATCTGGGGACATGTACATTTCTAATGGTAATTCGACAAAGAAATTCAATTTGTATTCTCCAGCAAGAGCAATCACAGAAGTAGGAGACAATGAATGGGTTGATGATGAGGACACTATACAACTTGTCTTTACCATTTCTGAAATCAGTGAGGATAGTCAAATTCTGAACACATTAGAAAATTTTGAGACATCTTCAGAATATGACCTCACACAATTTCAGTTGGAATCTGACATAGAATATTTATCATCAAGACAAATGTCTCTTTACTCTATGGAAGATTTTGGTAGTTCTACTATTGAGATTTTTCCAGGAAAAACATTGAATATCAACAAACATTTGGAAAAATCACAACAAGAAGAACTAACCAAAATCTTGCAAAAACATTCTACTGCATTTGCATGGGAGTATACTGACATGAAAGGTATTGATCCTAAGACTTGCATCCATCATATCTGTATTGAGGAAAACAGTAGACCAATCAGACAACCTCAAAGAAGGATGAATCCAAATCTTAGGGAGATAGTGAAAGAAGAGCTCCAAAAACTACTCAATGTAAACTTCATTTGTCCAATTTCAGATAGCCGATGGGTTTCTCCTTTGGTTATAGTACCTAAAAAGAATGGTAAATGGAGGGTATGCATTGATTACAGGGAATTGAACAAAGCAAATTTGAAGGATCACTTTCTTTTGCCTTTTATCGATCAGGTATTAGATACATTAGCAGGTAAAAAGTACTTTTCATTTTTGGATGGTTTTAGTGGCTATAATCAAATTCAGGTAGCACCTGAAGATCAAGATAAGACCACATTTACTTGTCCATGAGGAACTTTTGCCTACCGAGTGCTTCCTTTTGGGTTATGTAATGCACCAGCAACATTCCAAAGAGCAGTACTAGGAATTTTTTCTGATCTAATCCATGATTGTGTAGAGGTTTATATGGATGATTTTACAGTTTATGGTAATTCATTTGAAGAGGCATTAGAAAATTTTGAAAAAGTTCTTATAAGATGTAAAGAAACAAACCTTTCATTAAGCCATGAAAAATGCTTTATGATGTTTACTGAAGGGATTGTTTTAGGACATCATATTTAAGGAGATGGGATTAAGGTTGATAGATCAAAAGTTGAAGTCATCTCCAAGTTGCCTATTCCAAATTGTCAAAGAGATGTTAGAAGTTTTCTAGGATTTACTGGTTACTATAGAAGATTTATAGAAAACTTCACTAAATAGCATCTCCACTCTTCAAATTGCTTACAAAAGACTGTGAATTTAAATGGGATCCTGATTGTCAATCAGCTTTTGAAACTTTGAAAACAAAAATATCTGAAGCACCTATCTTGAGAGGACCAAATTGGAAACTTCCTTTCCATATTTCTACGGATGCTTCAGATACAACTCTAGGAGCTGTGTTGGGTCAAAAAGATTTAGTTCCTTATGCCATTTATTACACCAGTAAAAATTTGACTCCCACAGAGTTGAACTATACTGTGACTGAAAAAGAGTTTTTAGCTGTTGTTCATGCAATTAGTAAGTTTAGACATTACATAACAGGCTATGAAACTTTTATTCATACTGACCATTCTGCAATTAGATATTTAATGAACAAACCTGTTACTAATGGCAGAGTGACAAGATGGCTTTTACTTTTGCAAGAATTCAATATTATTGTGTTGGATAGACCAGGAAAACAGAATACAGTAGTTGATTTCTTGTCTAGGATTCAGAATACTAAAGAAGATTCTCCTGTAGAAGATAAGTTTCCTGATGAATATTTGTTTGCAGTAACTATTAAGACCCCTTGGTATGCAGATATTACTAACTATTTGGTTACAGGGAAACTACCTTCACATTTATTTCCAAGAGAAAAACGAAAGATTATTCAGGAGAGTTCAAAATATTCATGGATTTCTAACGAATTGTTTAAAACAGGGCCAGATCTTGTGATTAGAAGATGTGTCAGGGAAGATGAAATGCCTGATATTCTTAAGGCATGTCATGATGAACCGTGCGGTGGACACTTTGCAGACAAAAGGACGGCCTATAAAATCCTCTCTTTGGGATATTATTGGCCTTCCCTCTTCAAAGATGCAAAACAATATGTCAAAAGGTGTGATAGCTGCCAAAGAGTAGGGAAACCTACCCTTTCAAATGAAATGCCATTGCAAACACAGGTACTCATTGAACCCTTTGAAAAATGGGCTTTCGATTTCATTGGACCTATTAATCCACCATCTAAGCAAAAGAAGTATATATTGGTTTGCACTGATTATGTTACTAAATGGGTAGAAGCTAAAGCATTAGTATCTGCTACTGAAAATTCATTTGTTCATTTTCTTTATGAGGATATTTTTACTCGCTTTGGTGTTCCAAGAGAAATTGTGACAGATCAAGGAAGCCAATTCACATCCAACTTGGTGGAGAAGTTGATGGAAGAATACAAAATCAAGCACGGAAGATCTACTCCTTACCATCCGCAAGTAAATGGTCAAGTGGAGTCTACAAACAAAGTTCTTGAAAGTATCATCACCAAAACTGTTCATCTACATAGAAGAGATTGGGCAGAAAGGCTTCCTGAAGCCTTGTGGGCCTACAGAACTACATGGAGAAATACAACGGGACATTCTCCCTATGAACTTGTTTATGGGAAAGAAGTCTTGCTCCCCATTGAGTTCCAAGTCAAGACCTTCAAGATAGCAGTTCAATTGGGGATGGACTTATCAGAAGCCCAAAAGCATAGAATGGAGTAGTTGAATGAGCTAGATGAGATCAGACAAGAAGCAATTTTAAGAACTGATCTAGTTCAATATCAAAGAGCTAAATGGCATGACAAGTACATCAAAGAGAAGAAGTTTCAAGAAGGAGATTGAGCATTGTTATTTGATTCCAAGTTTAAATATTTTCAAGGAAAATTTCAGACTCATTGGCTTGGGCCATATGAGATTGACAAGATCTTTAACAATGGAGCGGTAAGAATCAAGACCATTGATGAGTTTCAAACTCCTCTTATTGTGAATGGCCATAGATTGAAAGTTTATCATAAGCCACTCTCAAAAGAGGATTTTGTCAAAATATTTCAAGAAAGTTCTGCAATCAGGCTAGTACAGAAGAATTCTTCTTCTCCACCAGCCTAGCTTTTGTTCTTTTCAGTTAAAAAAAAATAAAAATAAAAAAAAAAATTGTATAAGCCTGAAAACCAATCACTGATTGGCAGTCTTATACAGAAAATATAGGGTGAAAATCAGGAACACCTGACACTCTATATTTTCCAAAAAAAAAAAAAAAATTCTCTTTCATTTCACAAGTTTTGTGACCACCCACTCCATTCCATTCCACTTCATTCCATTTCATTTCACTTCATTTCACTCCATTCCACTTCATTTTATCTATTTCATTCCATTTCATCAATAAAATTCTTTTTCATGACCGTTTCCATCTGGTCATTTGTCATCTGTTCATCTCCATTCATCCAAATAATAACTGTGTCAGTTTCCGCAGCTGACATCTGTTTCCACAACTGACTCCAGTTTCCGCAGCCAGAAGCAGATTCCGCAGCTACAACTCTGTTTTCAAAAGAATGTACAGCCAGATGTTATTTCCATAATCATGAAATAAAATGCAGGTGAGAGGATAAAAAATGAAGACATGGAGCATTCAAGACACCAATAAAGAGCAACTAGTTGAATACCAAGGGAAAAGGCAAAAGATTCCAAGGTATGAGTAAAATTCATTTCAAATAGCATTGAAAAACACATTTTTATATAGTTCTAAACCATAAGCTCCATCCATTATGTGCAATGATTATATTGACAACTTCCGTAACCCTTTCACGATCTCCATATGATCCTCCCACATTCATTCTCAAACGATTCCATAATTAAACCCCCGATCTTCACTCATATTCCGATATTCCACCGGTGACAATGAGACGTAATTGATTTGACCAAGGACTCTTACAGCCGCATAAATCCATAGCCGTTGTTTAAACGTGCTCACATTTATTTCGCAGCCACCAAATTTCAAAACACTGCCGGATGTGTTATACTCTGTTAATCTCACAGCCGTATCTCTGTCGTGCTCACGAAAACCCCTCTCTGTTCTATTCACTCCATTTCGTTCTCTATTACACTATAGTCTGTATACCCACTCTCTGATATCTACCCACAGTCATTGTGCTCATCTCTGTGCATTCAGCCGTTCTATTTCCATTGAACCCTCACGCAGGCAAATTTGTGAAGAGCAGAAAGAAGAATGGGTAAATTGCTAAGAGCAGAACCGGAAGGACCTAAGTTCATGGAGGGATATCCACAAGTAAGGGATATATTGAAGAAAGCAAAGTGGCTGCGGTTTATCCAAAAATTCAGAGGCTATCATAAAGAAGTGACAAAAGCATTCGCAAGGTCGTTTAATGGCTTGGAAGTAGAGATTGGAGACCTTAAGTTTGCGGTCAATGAAGCATCTATAGCATCTGCCACAGAACTTCTTCAAGAGGGTGAGCGTTGGTTTAAGAATAAAAGCATCAGTGATGAAGCATGGAGAACAATCTTACGAAACCAAGGTATAGACATAACCATTTTTAAAAGAGGAATTCATGTTCATGCATTGAAAGAGGAATGGGCTACATTGCTGCTAGTTGTTCAAAAATTCATTACATGTGAAGGCCGTTTTGGGTCCATGTACATGTACCATACCAGGTTGCTGATGAATTTTCTAGATAATCAAGCTCTCAATCTCCCATATTTTCTATTAAATAGCTTGAAGAAAATGTCTGTGACTGTTCAGAAGCATTTAGGAGATGTAGAACCACATCTATATCACACGGTCTTGTAAAAATTTTGATTGAAAAAGAGTTAAAGGAGAAGAAAGACACATGGGAACAATTTCTGATTAGAAATTTCTTTGAGGAACCTCAGGAAATTCCTGAAGGTAGCACAACAAGAAGGAGTAGGAGAAAAAGAATAAATGATGAAACTCAAATTACTCCTACTCAAGAAATTCCTGAAGGTAGCACAACAAGAAGAAGTAGGAGAAAAAGAACAATTGATGAAATTCAAAATACTCCTACTACTATAATTGAAAGAACTGATAGGGAAGAGAGACTGTCAAAGAAGAAGAAGAAAGAAATCAAGGGTAAGAAGCCAATAACACCAAAAGAGAGAAAAACTATTGAGGCTATACATCAAACCCCTTATTCTGAAGAATAAGATCATCAAGTGTTATCTAAAAGATTAGTTTATCTTCAAAAACATTCATCTATGGCCAAGAAGACAGAGAAAGGAAAACAAAAACAAAAGGATAGTGTACCACAGCGTGTGAGAAGAAGCAGCAGACTTAAGGGGAAATTGAGGAAAACACAAATGAAGGGTCCTCATTTCATTGATTTGGGAGAGGAAACATCTGAACAGTCCCCAGCTGACCATAGTCCATCTCAGTCAGTTAGTGAACCTGGTTCATTTCATTCTCAGTCAGACATTGACCATAGTCCATCCCATTCTGAGCAAGATGTTGATGTGAGCCCTTCTCAGCCAGATTTTGAAGATAACTCTCCTTCACGGCATTTTGGGGACAGCCCAATAAAAATGACACCTGATATAGACCCCAAGCAGCAGGAAGTATATGATTATATAGAATCTTTGGAAAAAGCAGCTACAGGTCCCAGTACTTCGTCCATTCAGCCTCACACAGTACAAGATGATTTAGTCCAATCACTGAAACAGGAAGTCTTTGAGCTAGAGCTTTTAAATAGACACATTAAAAATGAAAATGAGACATTGAAGGAACAAGGTAAATTGGAAAAAATCATTCATGATAATACCATGCTACATCTGGGAATATGGCAGAAGAAGAACAAGAAATTGAAAAGGAAATGCCAGAAGTTAAGCAGAGCACTGGTTAATATCAAATTTAGGTGCTTAATGAAGAAACCCAGAATGTTGGCAGCACCAAGGAAGAGGAGGAGAGGATTGGATGTGCTGGCTGAAGTGTCAAGGCATATGAACTAAGGAAAGAATTATCAAAATTTTGGTTGCATGAGGACATGCAACACCTTCACAGTGGGGGTATGTTGAGTCTCAAATTTGCATCTTTTCCATACACTTTTCTATACCTTTTTCACTCACCTGAACCTCCCAAGTTGTCAATATCATTGTATATTAATTGCAAAAGAGCATCTAACATGGTTTTTAACTATATTTTTGTGTCTGCTATTTGATTTAGATTTTGTTCATTTAGCTGCGGAATCTTGCCACTTTCCGCAGCTGCTGCAACTTTCCGCAGCCATTTTGTGAAACTCTATGTTACGGTGTCTACAGGAAAAACGAGCCACATGGGCAAGTTAGAAATGATGTGGACATGGTTCGTGTCCTATTGGCTCGAGCAAACTCATCTAAAGAAGCTGCGGTCAAAGGCGTCCAAATGGAAGTCAACCGTAGAGTCTCACGGTGACGGGGACTCATTCGTGTCACGTGAAGGTTCATATGCCGTTTACACAGGTTATATGAGAGACAAATCAGCATCTATACACGGGCACATGGCAATTCAAACATCCACTCCTCATAGATTTACTCTTCAATACGGCCATGATCCTAGATCTGTGGACGTAATGGTCTACGTGTTCTCCATCAGCATAAACTTTAGGAGTCAGTTATATTTATTTTGTTATAAATAACGTGTTTGTATACGCATATTAGATTAGTCTCGATTAGTCTGGAGATAGATCTGTAATGTAATTACGTTGCCACTGTGCCGTAATATCACCTTTCTGTTATGACTGCATTTTAATATAAGAAGACTGTTTCCAAACGTAATTCGTACTTGAAGATTGTTGCCAAGGCTGGTGTAGAGGGCCCCTGCACTTGCCAAGGTTCTGTGCATTATTGTATAGTTCTTGTTTTATTTCCTTAAAGCTCATTGTGCCATAATCCATTCACATGTTTATACATTGCATCTTTCATAGTATATATGCTTCATTTCTGTTTATAATCTTTCATACTTTCCATTTTACTTCTGTCTTTCATGTTTTATGTTATTAATCAGCAGTCGATGTTCTTGTTTAGTTATAAATAAGCGGCGGGCATTTGCATAGCTTTTTGACTAATGACATGGAATTAACATTGTTCTGCTACGAATTTGTTTTTCTTAGTTTCTGTTTAATTTCAGTACTGCTTTGTTTAATTCAATTTTGCTCATTTGCTTCAGTAGTTAAATTTAGATATATTAAACTGCTCATAACATCTTCAGTTGCCTCCGAAAGCCACAGCTGGACTGATGGTGAGGGATTGTATTATGAAATGTGTAGTTTGATATTAGTTTCCTTTCTGCAAATTTAGATATATTAAACTGCTCATAACATCTTCAGTTGCCTCCGAAAGCCACAGCTGGAGTGATGGTGAGGGATTGTATTATGAAATGTGTAGTTTAGTATTAGTTTCCTTTCTGCAAGTTAGAAATGTTAAATTGTGCATGAAATCTTCAGTTACCTCCGAAAGCCACAGCTGGACTGATGGTGAGGGATTGAATTATGAATGTATGGTTTGATATTAGTTTACTTTATGCAAGTTAGATATCAGTTACTCAAGTTGTTTATGGTTACTTCCGAAAATCATAGCTGGACTAATGATGAGGGATTAGAAGACAAGTTGATGTAATTTGATTTAGATTTAGTTTGATGCAATTTTGGATTTATTTAAGCATAGTTTCTTTTGTGTTTAGACAACAGCAAGAATAGTTTGGTTTTCATGCTCAATAGTTCATTGTTTTGATTTATTAGACTAGCAGTACATTTTCATTTCAGCAGCACATTTTCATTTCCTTTCAAGTTTTGTCATTGTAAGTTTCAAATTCCTTTTTAAGTTTCAAGTTGGTAAATCATTATAGAGGTCATTGTAAGTTTCAAATTCCTTTTTAAGTTTCAAGTTGGTAAATCATTATAGAGGATATAATTTCCTTGAACAAACATAACCATACTTGTTTTTATTTTTAGAATTTCCATCTCACCTTAGAAAACCAAAAACGACAAAAGTTAAGAAATAGGTTATCTTGCAGATATAGTGCGCCGCACTTCATCAGCTTACGAATCCCGGATTGACAAATTAAATGCAGCAATTTAGGACACACTAAATTGACCAAACAATTGGTAATTACTAATATTAGGTGACACACAATGAATATTATTTTGTACTTGTTGTGTAACAATATTTGAGTCACCAATTACCTTAAGAACTTCCACCTTGAGGTATATGGCTTTCTTTAAACCCAAAATGATTGCTTCATATTCAGAAACATTTTTTGTGCACTCAAATTCTAATCGGCGTGAGATCAAATGTTTTTTATTTCATTGATATTTTAAAATAAAACTAGCTCCAGAACCCTCTTGTGTTTTTTACTATCAAAATACAAAGTCCAAATATTAGAAACAACAAGGTTAGTTCCTACACTAATACTATTTACATATATATTACAAAAATCATAAGCACTATTTCGATTTCAAGGAAGGAGTTCCAACTGTGTATCTAGTGTTATAGGGGATGGATACACAAGTTAACATTCATGGTCGACTTGTAGAAAATAATTTCTGAAAATCATTTTCACATAACTAATAGGCTCATTAGGAGATTGAAGCATCATGACTGTATGTTTCAAGAAAGGTTCAATCTCGAATCAAATATTCGTATTATTACCTTTGTATGGAAACCATAAATGCGACTATTCTATAGCAAATTATCCTTACAACTTTCTAGATCATTCCCTACTCAAAAGCAAGCCATAAGCTTTCATATTTTCCACAATAAAAACATAAATACATTGGTGAACTTTATGTTTTAATGATAAATGGATCATGACATTATTAAGCTAACCAA
Source organism: Pinus albicaulis (assembly GCA_034641835.2). Taxonomy (NCBI): domain Eukaryota; kingdom Viridiplantae; phylum Streptophyta; class Pinopsida; order Pinales; family Pinaceae; genus Pinus; species Pinus albicaulis. Next base: position 1,421,567,508 of record CM076581.1, on the reverse strand, counting down.
TTTCCTTTAATAAATATCTTTCTAATTATAGGATTTTGGCGTCAGTATTTTCCCATTTAGCATTGATTTTATTTGCAACAAAATAGGCAAGACGTTCATAGAGGCACCATAATCAACCAAGAAATTATGGACAGTATAATTAAGAATTTAAAAAGTTAAAAGAAAAGGGGGGAAAGTATATTTAGGATTTATGTTATTTTCATTAACAGCCAATTTGAGAATGGTAGGGATCTTACTTTATGAAGCTTTAGAAGAAAGAAATTTTCTACCTTATGGAGGTTCAGATTCAAATTCTTGGATGATCAACTCATGTTTCCCTTCCAGCTTAGATAGCTCATATATGTAAATATTCACATGAACTTTCTTCATTTCTTCAAGAACATTGTAATCAATAATTTCAACTTGAGAAATGTGTACTAAAGTGATAGGTGGTGTGACTTTGTTCAATACCTCAGGGGTGACTGACTTGTTCTTATTATTTCCAAAAGGTTTATTCCGAGACAATGTACTCTCAGATTTGTTCTGATTTTCGTGAGTAGGATTCCCAGGATGAAATATCATTATCAAATATTTATTTCTCACATATTTCTTAGGAATGAGTTCGTTTCTCCTCTAGTTATATGTATTTGCAGGTTTTTGGGGAGGAGCATCTCCCATTGGGGGCTCACCAACACCTTGTTGATCATTGTTGAATATAGTATCAAATGTGAAAATTGAATCATTGCCATTTTTTTTTCTTCTGTGGAGTCTGGTTCATCAGCCTCTTAAGTTTGCTCCAAATGATCTTCTACTAAAATAATTTATATAACATTAGCAACCATAAAATTTATGTTTTGTTTCCATTTAGGGCATGGTTTCTCTGAATGTGCTTCTTGATTAAAGGTACATTAGTTATCTATGCCTAATTTCTTGACATTGAATACAAAATTGGAGCTTTCTGCACACTTAGTCGATTGATTGAATTTATTTTTAAGAAACGATTTAAAAATTTGTTGTTAGTAGAATCCTCACTTGACTTCCTTTCGAGTTTTGATATTTCATTGGTTAGCAACTTCAAGTATTTAGTCAATTTTTCCACTTCAAAAGGATCTTTCTCTTTATCTCTAGTGGAAGAGGCTTGGGAATTTTTACTAGTGTTCTTGGAATCCTTTAAATCTTCCTAATAAAAGATGACCCCAATAGACCTTAAGTCCTTATTAATTAAAATTTCCTCTGCAAAGTCAAGAGCCAAAGTATCTTTTGCAGTGCACTTGAAAAAAAAAAATGTTAGTAGGTGAGGAAACTATATAATAATATTTAGTAACATAATCATTCAATTGTACAGAAGTGAGGAATTTGTTCAAAACACGTGTAAATATTTGGCTAAAATATTTAACCTTTTATTTATCCCCCATATTAATGTTTCTAAGTTCTTTAAGTAACATGGCAAGATTCTTATCGTTATAAACAAATTTCTTAGAATAATTGTTTAAAGTCCCTCCAATTATGGTTTGAATTAGGTGGAAGGCTATGATACCAAATTTATTATCTACCTTCTAGAGTTTACAGAAATAACCTACAAGCAACATCATCAAAACAAACCTCTAACATCTGTAGATGTAAGTAGAAGTAATCAATATCATGTACAACCTTCACTTTCTTATAAGTATCGTACTTGGTAAGAAAAAAATTTGGGTGCTTTGGTAAGCGATGAATATTTCTCGGAAGAGAAAGAGGCCTTGGGCCATCAAATCTAATTGGTCATTGGCCATGTCCTCATTCTCCTCCTCCTCCTCACTTTCTAATTTTGAATACTCTTTTCCGTTACTGTTCAAATTATCATTATTATCTGACTGTTTATCTTCCCTTAGTCACTTTTTGTCAGAAAAATGAAAATCCTCCCCATCTTCATCCATATGTACTTCAATAAGTGGTGGAAGATTCCCTTGCTAATGTATTCCTTTAGAAGGTTCACTAAATATTCAAGAGTATCGATTCTTCCACTGAAGAAACCAACACACTGCGGTGGGTTGCCTCTTTCTTTGTTTTATTATGAAGAAGAAAGGATGTGATAGGAAGTATTCCAATATCTCTAGCAAACTGACGAGTGATAGGACAAAGTTTCCAAATTTCCTCATAAGTGAATTCGTATGCATACCATGTACCTTAGTGAGATGACTCTTCTTTCTCATATATATGAGTTGGAGTTGGGATCAGACAATTAGTACCTTTCACAGAAGGTTCTTTATGTGAATGTGTTAAACCATCATCCATGAAATGGTTTCCCTCCTTCTAGTGCCAAAACTATTGATGGCATCAAATGTCAGCAACAGTAAGATGTCAGCAACAGTTAGAGGGTCTCCCTGATCTAAAGTCCCAGTTAGACCTCACACCATTTAGAGTAGGATCTGTAACCAGAAAATAAGGTTGGTTTCCATAATCTTAATGATTTTCCTTGGCTGCAATAAATTACACAAGACAAATCAATAATTTCGAGATAAACAAGTAAGTTATCCTTGTGATGTGTTCAAATGTAAGGAATATAATGGTTGTTTCACGAAAAGGAAAATAAATTTATTATTTAATAGAAAAGTAATAGTATTATCCTAATAAAGGCACACACATATATCTAAAGAAATAGTTAATAATCTTGAAAAATAGTTCACAAAGAAATAATGATCATGAAAGAAAGAGACACACAATTCAAAGATGGATACTAAATCCAATGAAATATTTCATTTTCATTAGTATGTGTTCACATAAACATAAAACCCAAGCAATGAAATAATAGTATTACAATAATTCATGAAATATGCATGAAAAGTGTACCGACTTCAAGAGTTTCAAATTATTAAGTGAAATTCCTAAGATACACCATTACAATGATACAACACTAGTTCCAATAGTGGAATGTTAAGAAACTACTTGCTTCTCAAAAGCATAAAATTCTCTCCTATGCCTAGATTGAGAATTCAAGGTGAAAAATCATTCTTTTAATCTATGAGGATGTATATATAACAAATGAGGTGGCTCTCCACCTTTCTTGTGACTCTTGAGATATCCTCATGAATTTTCATCTCCCATGTAACTTCTTGAATTCCTATGAGACCCTTGAGATTCTATGTGACTTCACATTCCATGTGTGACCCTAGGGCTTCTTTTACATTTTCTCATTTTTGGAATTACATAATTATATCCACAAATGATGTGGAAAAATACAATGACTCGTGATACTCTAATGGTGACATTTGGACTAACCATAACTTGGCAGTGATGGCATGGAACTTCATTGTGATGTATTAATGTCAAGCTATCCTCCTTGTTTCCATATTTTTATATTCATGATATATTTTTCAAGTACTTGATCTTCATCCGCAAAAAGGATAGTTGATATGGATTATTTATTGTGATCTTGATCTGCAATATTTTGTCATGATCTAGTGTCCCTTTATCTCTTGGCTTAATGATCTATTTGTATCTCTATTTTCACAAGTCTCTTCTTATATAAGCTCCTCGACATACTCCTTGAGAATCATCCTATCATGTAGAGACACCAACACCTACAAATGGAATTTACTCATAACAAGACAAAATCAATCCCAAAATCTCCTAGTCTATCTTGTTCCTCATGCAAAATGTTAATTGACCTGGGACAGTGGGAAATATTAATGAGGAAGGTCAAGGATTACACAATGCACAATTTTAGGAGGTAGTGATGAGGGTCTATAAACTAAGGATGCATATTACGAAGTGGTTGAATGTCATGAATATAGGATTAAATAGTTGAGGGTGTAAGTGATGTAGTGAGGAAATATTTCTCAATGTGATTATGAATTGTGCATTTTTAGAAGGATTGAAACAATGGATTTTTCAGTTGAGAAATTAAAGTACTAAGACAGGGCCTGGATGGTGGCTAAGAATGCATAGTGAACACTTGAGGTCCCATTGGGAAAATATTTCATAGTTAGCAGGAGGAGGAGTAGAGAAGGAGCACTAGTATTGTGTAATGCACAATTCTTCGAGGCAGTGACTGCAAAGTGCGCATCTAGGAGGAAAGGGTGGTTGACTGGGGCTTGATACTAATCAGTGGTAATTTTAGGAAGGCAAGTCTAGGGGTGGTTGGTCAGACAATTTTCAAAGTCAAGAAAGCTTTAAAAATTGACTAAGTGTGGGATCAGTGAGAAGAGAGATGAAACCGGAACATGTAACAAGACTTAAACATGATCACACACTTACAAATGAAAAATAAAATGATAATAAAATACTTCACATCTGAAATCAACATGCATCCATTGAAAAAATAGCAAAACGACAGTTAACTCCAAGTGTGACACTTAGGGTACACTTTGAGACAAAAAGTGTTGATTGTAACTGTTATCACTCAGGTTTTCCTTGAAGTTGTGGAAAAGGAAATTATACCCGAGGTAACCACAAACCAACCTTCAGATGCAGAATCTAGCCAATCTGCATCCAGAGAGGGCTCTCTCTTTATGATTTATCTTTGTTCTTAGAAGGTTTTAGGCTAGGTATAGATCCAAGAGTTTGTTTGAAAATGGTGGAATCCGCAAACTAGGGGCAAGGTTGAAGATCTTTGGTCCATTGGGCTATGGATTCAAAGGATGGCTTTACTAGATTTATATTTTACACACAAGATGCCTTTGCAGGGCAAGATAGCCAGACAGAGAACAATCCTTAAAATTTAAAGTGGATGGGATGATTTTGAAGGGATGAAAGGAAGCTAAGAATCTTTCACCATGTTCAAAAGAAAGAAATGAGATGACTTCAAACAAAGAGCAATGAAGAATTATTTATTATAGTAATAAAAAATGTTTAAATTAGCAAATCAAGAGCATTTAAGAATTCGTGCTTATAACCAATTTAGAGGAAAACATTAAGAATAATCACATCTGAAATCAGAGTACAATTAAGTAAATTCTGATTCAATCCTTTATGTAAATTATTCAGAAATGGACATAATGATATTATAAATAGATATAAAACTTAAAACATAGGATTGAAAGACTTATTGAACTGCAGTCCGACACATGAATCCTGCAAAAAGTCCTGAGCTTCAAATTGTCATCCAGTAAACCACAAATAAATTTCTCCAAAACTCTTTTATTCCAAAAATATCAATGTCACAGTGAAGTAGTAGAATCCACCCCAAAATACTTCCAAGAGTGAAGTATTTATACAAATTCTAAACTAAAATATCTTGAAAAAATATCAAAATTAGTTCACAAATCTCTCCAACTATTTTACATAAATAGAACTTAAGTAAAGGACACTCAAACTAATGCATCTATTTGGCACTATTTTGTATGGATATGTGATGACAAAGAGGAGAATTCGAATTTGATCCAACTCTTAGTTGATGATGAGGCATCCAAGTCACTAACTGCTTCCTTTCTTTGTGCAATCTGCTCCAACAATTATGCAAACTTGGGGTCCAATGATACCTTTATATTTCTCAATCCGTAATATATATGTAAAAAGTGAAAGCGGTTATTGTAGATAAATATGTTGGTGAGATAAACCTCTTTCACTTTCCTAAAATTCCTCTCCAACTGTGTACAATAGGCTCTGCACAAATATGTGTAAAACAGAGTTTTACAGAGTCTGAAAAATAGCTTGTAAAGATGTGCATGTATCTCTCAACCTGAAATCACTGTGGAAAAAATAAGATAGGTTTTTGTATACGGTCTCTAGGAACAAAAACCTCCTTCAGTTTTGTAAAATGTATTTCTAATTGGCCACATTATTCTCTGTAAAATGATGACTTAACAGGAATTTTCTGCAAAAAGTGCTTTCCAACATTGTTTAATATTTCCAAAACCATAATAGCTGTTAGAAAAGTGAGAGATTATTTTGTATATGGTCCTCTTAGGAACATAAACCTCCTTCAGTTTTTCAAAATTCATCTTGGATTGATCACAATAGGTTCTGCAAAACAATGACTAAAACATTAAATTTCTGCAAAAATGTTCCTTCTTGTTGTGTTTTTCATCTTTTCATTTTTTTGTTCTTTTAACTGTTCTACTTTCACTTTAGATAAACTTCAATGTTGGTGAAAGTATTTTCATCTCCTCCTTTTACCATTTTACTGCCTCTGTAATTACTTTTACTATTTACCTTTGACTACTCTGTAACTTCTTTTTAACTTTCATTCTGACTTTTACCTGATACACTTTAACCATTGATACTCTTTAACTGTTATGCTTTCTAACCTCTGTTTGAATAGATTTGATAACACTCTTGGAGTAAAAAACTCTTATGACTAGTATTAATGCTGTTTATCCAAGGATTTGGTCTTTTGATCACCTGTAAAACAAAACAATTTGTTAAGAAAGCATTGGTTTGCAGTGGAGGTCGAAAAGGTTTCATTTGATTTTGAGAGGTCTGTGGAGTGAATCTAGAATGATTTTTGGGAGGTAAACCATGCTCGAATTGGTTAACAGAGGTTTCAGGTGGCGAAGCTGGGTTACAAAGGGTTTTATTGCACAATCAAGTGAGAGCAACACTAGGGTGTTTGAACAGTGATTTGAACAGGTACTGGTTATGGCGGACGAGCTTCTGGGAAGTTGGTTTGACAATGGCCTTCAGCAAAATTCGGTAATGGCAGTTTGACAGTGGATTTTCAAATTTTTCAGTGTGGATGGTACAGTCTCTTTCTACAGACAGAATAACGAAAAATGCGCGAGATTTTGTTTTGTTTACAAAGTCAAAGGGATTTTTTATTTTTTCTGAGGATGATGTCATCAATGGTATGGGAAGAACACGTCACCGGGGTCGGGCGGTAAGTGGTAAATTTCACACCTCGTTCGAGAGTTGGCAGTATTTGGTGGAATGGGAGCGATTCCATTCAGAGATTAACACGTGGCGATGGCACTGTTTCGAAACCACCGCGATTTCGCGAGTTAATTATCTACGTGACAAATACGGAATGAACGTATCGTCGCTGATTTTCGATGGAATGATCCAACGAACGACGGGACGGGGAGATGTTATGGGAGTTAATGTGCGGGCCCGACATGACTAATTATGAGTTAATCATTTCAGGAGGGTTTTCATTGGTGGAGGGAGAGGTTATTAATTAATCCAGGTGATTAATTAATCTCATTGGTTTATAAAGGGTCGGGTTACGGAGACTCGGGGTTTTATTTGTTTTTTCCGTTTTAAAACATAAAACATATGTTTAAAACCTTTTCCAATATTTTTATTATATGGTAATAAATTAATGCAATTTATTAACCATAGAGGCGAAATAGTTTATAAGGATATGTTTTTAACCAAAGGGTATTGTAATGAGGGATTTTATTTCAAACATATGGAACTAAATACTTTGGCTAAAAATCTATAATAAGAAGGTTTTGGGGATATTATCATAAAAGGGAGTTAAATATAATAGGATAAGGTATTTTATTAAGGATTTAATAAATAAATCAGATGTTAATATGACAAAGGGACAAGGAAAACTCAAAATACTTTACACAACTAAGAAAGTGAATATTTCTGAAGCAAATTGTATTATATCAACTTCAACACTTAGATTTAGAATAGCAAGTAATTTTGAGGGATTTTTATGAAATATAGCATGATTTTCCTAAGTAAAATGAGATTTTACTTAGGAAAAGATTTAAAGTGAATAAGTGTAATGATGAATAATCTCAAGTACTAAGGTCTTTTCAATTATTGGGCCGAGGGTCCGGTCCCTCCAAAAGTCAAGGAAATGCCTTGAGCCCCTTTAATCTTCAAATACCTTAGCACTTTGGGGAAATTAGTAAAAGCTTAGGGGAGAAAGTGAGATGGGAAGTTAATGATTCTGACTTTGCCTTCTGTGAAATACTTCCAATGTATTTTCTGCTTCAGTACTTGTGATGAAAGTAAAGGATTAAACACATTTAGCACCATCATTCATCACATGAAACTTTGCAACACCATCTACCTACCCTAACTACTTTATACTACCATTTTCTCTTCTTTATTAGGGTGCACTTAGACTGGCAAACCCTTATCAATCTTCTTTTCTTTTACAAGGCAAATCTATCTAATTCTACCCTTATTACATCCAAGGGCTCAGATTAAACTGTTGAGCACCTTTTATTAACTCTATCTATCTACTTATCTGCCAAGATTAAACTGTTTGGTCAGATATTTATTCTCTATTCTACAACATGAAATTGAAACATGAATGAGTCAAGTTTAAACAGTTTGAATCTTCATAAATTGTGGCAAAAGTTTGACAAGCTGCACACAATTGCTTTATTACAAAAATGAAATAGTAGTGGCATTTGGATTTGCACACTTTCCTTGGTCTATTTTTTACTTGGGGTTCATTTCTTTCATTTTCTTGACCAATTTCTTTTTCTTACCCTTTGATTTTTCCTTTAGGGTATACCCTCTTTACATTTTTTAAATTTTTTGATTTTTTGGTTTTTCAAGAATATGGAACACCTTTGCTCAAGAAAAGGTTTGAACATATTCCATAGTTCAATCAAGACAATCATGAAAAATGACACCTATTGGTATAGGAGTCTAACACTGGCTCCACTTGGGGATGGCTTTTCCTTGTGAAAAGTCAAGAACAGCAGGTCAGTTGCCTCAAAATGTCTTCTAACTAAACCATGTAATCTCCTTCTTCTGGTAGCTTTATTGTATATATGATAGTAAAACTTATGAGGCTTAGGGCCTTCACTTCGGGCTTCAACTCCAGTAAGTTACTATCCACTCAAAGCTTAAAACTGTGTTGCCCAGTTAGGAATTTTCTGTCTTGTTCCAATCCCAAACATGAATTTGTTGTGGTTGAAAATCTTGAATTGAATATAGTCCTTTTTCTGCAACCTGAAATCTGATCTAAAACTAAAACAACACACAAAAATTTTCAAACCAACTTAATGAAAAACTAGCTGAAAATTGAAAAACTAAAAAAAATGCTCAAAATTCTGAGCTTATTAGCACTCATCTACCTACTCAATCTACTATTCAACTGCTAGTTAGGTAAAATAAAATAGCCAATGCAACCATTCAAGCATTATGTACTTTGATATATTTTGTTGCATTTTCTTGTTGATTATCAAAATTGTACTTCTGCAACCTATTAGAAACTTGTCAACAAATGAGAGGATAAGGAAACACTTGATTTCCTTTGTTGACTCTAGAAACTGTACAAAAGGATCTTCCCAAATATATACACTGATGTTTAACTGATCTGAACAACTGTACATCTGTTCTGGATGGCCTCCATACCATGAATATGAAATGTTATTTTCATCTTTATCTTCCTGTAAACTTTCAGATAAGATTTGTGATGATATTCCTACTGATTGTAATGTTTGAGTGTTGAATCCTTTATCATCTTGATTCTGAAAATCATAGTTAGTTAATAGAGGAATGCTTTGAATGCCTTCAATATTCAACATATCTGCTATTGGATCCTGAAAATCTTGGGAAAATTGCCGGAACCTATGACATATAAAATTCCATGGGACTTCATAAACTTCAACAAGTTTCCCATTCTTTTCTTTAAATATGTTATACCACATTTCCTTTAAAAGCCGAAATGGTTCAAAAAATAGTGGTATGGAACTTTCTTGTGTCATTTGATCATTTATTTCAATGGGAACTGATAACTGCAATTGTGAAACTGAAAAATCTTGATCAATAGTTTCATTATCTTTTTTGTTGTCAATCACAATTCCTAAAGATTGTTGATTATTGATGGCATGATAGTTTTCTCTAATGAACTGAAATGAAGCAAAACAAAGAGGTAAAGAATCTTCACTTATTTCCACATTTTCTGCTCTTCCTTCCTCACTCTCATGGCTGATCTGTATTGGCTGATCACTGTCTTCAATCTGCTGAAACTTCATTTCTTCATCCTCCAAACTAGCTTCTGATATCTCTGTAAAGTTAGCTTGACTTTGGAGAACATAACTATCATCGTAATGATCATACTTAGGCAAATCATCAAAATAAAGAATGTCATCAAACATATACATTATAACAATAGATTCCTCTTCCTCATATTGATTTGTAAATTCATTTTCTGATTTATGATAATTTGAATTAAGAGGAATTTTTTCATGGCTATCAACCTCTTCTATTTCTTCATGGTGATTTTGAATAAAAAATTCTTCTTTCATAGTGATCTCCTGTGTTATTTCATCTAGTTTTCTTACCAAAAGGTTGAGTTTTACCTCTACAATGTTTTCCCTTTCCTCTTCTTCTACTTTCAACTTTTCCTGTTTGATTTGGAGATTAACTTCCACATCAACTGCAATATTTTGCATCTGTACAAGTGTTTTTGGATCTCTTTCTCTTAACCGAAATTCTATTTCTGAATCAAAGGCACTTGGATAATGCAAGAGAGCCGAATCATGAGGAGGTCTAATATTTTCTGGCATTGAATAATAAACTTGATTAAATCTGTCAGAAAATTGTTGTATCGTTTCATTTGAATGTCTTTTTAATTTATTATATTCTTCCATGATCACAAAATGATTAACTTTGATTATCCATCTATCAAGGAAAAGTTTGATAAACTGTTGGAAATTTGAGATGCTAGCATTAGGCAGATTTTTGAACCAACTCTTTATTCTATTTTGCAAGGAAAGAGCAAAAAGTCTGATTTTAACATCATCTTCATCAATCTCAAATAAATCCAAATAATTTTCAAAACCTTGAATATGTTTTTGGGCAGTGATACCATTCTCTCCATCAAATCTAGGAAGATACTTGTAGTATTTTTTAGGAAAATCATGGAGTATAGGGGGTAAAATAAGGGGCTTATATCTATCTGGGACTTTATATGGCACAGAGATATGTACAGGGATTGTAAGATCAGTCTTGATTATTTGAGGCTTCTTAATTGGAAAATGATCATCATTAGATTCATAAGAAAGCTACTCAAAGAGATTAGGAGAATTATTACTCACAATCTTTAAAGGAAAATAACTAAAAGCTAATCTAAGATCTTCTATAAAATACAATATACATTGAAAAAATTTCTTAATGAGAAAGAACATAATGTCTTGGATTAAGATCCAAGTTGAAAGCCTGATCTTTCCATAATGTTCTTTGAGGTTCATTCCTCCAGTGGAGTCTTGATTGTGAAATTGATTTGGAGTCGCCAGGTGGATGATTTTAACCTTTGTGTGTCTGATCCCTGTCCACCATCATAGATCATATCTAAACCTGTAAAATAATTCTGAAGAAAAATTTAGTTCTTCAGGAAACCAAATTTTGAATATTTTATGATTATTTTATTTTTTTTTATGAATTTTCAAAACAACTTCTATGATTTCTTTAAGAAATTTAAGATTTTTAATTAAAATTTTCTCAAAGATTTATTGAACTAGAGAGTCTGATTGAATGTTTTGAATCCAAAGTTCAGTTTATAAGCTAAACAAGAGATAGAATGAAGTAGCATTTGTTTACTATGCAGTTGCAGAGCAAAAGCATTTCAAAGGCTACCTGGCTGATCTTCAGACTCTGTCTATAGCTTATAAATCAAACAATAGTATCAATAAAATGATTCAGATCCCCAGTATGGTCGCCACTATGTTATCACTCAGGTTTTCCTTGAAGTTATGGAAAAGGAAAGTATACCCGAGGTAACCACAAACCAACCTTCAGATGCAGAATCTAGCCAATCTGCATCCAGAGAGGGCTCTCTCTTTATGATTTATCTTTGTTCTTATAAGGTTTTAGGCTAGGTATAGATCCAAGAGTTTGTTTGAAAATGGTGAAATCCGCAAACTAGGGGCAAGGTTGAAGATTTTCAGTCCATTGGGCTATGGAGTCAAAGGATGGCTTTACTGGATTTCTATTCTACACACAAGATGGCTTTGCAGGGCAAGATAGCCAGACAGAGAACAATTCTTAAAATTTAAAGTGGATGGGATGATTTTGAAGGGATGAAAGGCAGCTAAGAATCTTTCACCATGTTCAAAAGAAAGAAATGAAATGACTACAAACAAAGAGCAATGAAGAATTCTTTATTATAGTAATCAAGAATGTTTAAATTAACAAAGAAAGAGCATTTAAGAATTTGTGCTTATAACCAATTTAGAAGAAAACATTAAGAATAATCACATCTGAAATCAGAGTACAATTAAGTAAATTCTGATTCAATCCTTTATGTAAATTATTCAGAAATGGACATAATGATATTATAAATAGATATAAAACTTAAAACATAGGATAGAAAGACGTATTGAACTGCAGTCCGACACATGAATCCTGCAAAAAGTCCTGAGCTTCAAATTGTCATCCAGTAAGCCAAAAATAAATTTCTCCAAAACTCTTTTATTCCAAAAATATCAATGTCACAGCGAAGTAGTAGAATCCACCCCAAAATACTTCCAAGAGTGAAGTATTTATACAAATTCTAAACTAAAATATCTTGAAAAAATATCAAAATTGGTTCACAAATCTCTCCAACTATTTTACATAAATAGAACTTAAGTAAAGGACACTCAAACTAATGCATCTATTTGGCACTATTTTGTATGGATATGTGATGACAAAGAGGATAATTTGAATTTGATCCAATTCTTAGTTGATGATGAGGCATCCAAGTCACTAACTGCTTCCTTTCTTTGTGCAATCTGCTCCAACAATTATGCAAACTTGGGGTCCAATGATACCTTTATATTTCTCAATCCGTAATATATATGTAAAAAGTGAAAGAGGTTATTGTAGATAAATATGTTGGTAAGATAAACCTCTTTCACGTTCCTAAAATTCCTCTCCAGCTGTGTAAAATAGGCTCTGCAAAAAGATGTGTAAAACAGAGTTTTACAGAGTCTGAAAAATAGCTTGTAAATATGTGCATGTATCTCTCAGCCTGAAATCACTGTGGAAAAACTAAGATAGGTTTTTGTATATGGGTCTCTTAGGAACAAAATCTCCTTCATTTTTGTAAAATGTATTTCTAATTGGCCACATTATTCTCTGTAAAATGATGACTTAACAGGAATTTTCTGCAAAAAGTGCTTTCCAACATTGTTTAATATTTCCAAACCCATAATAGTTGTTAGAAAAGTGAGAGAGGTTTTTGTATATGGTCCTCTTAAGAACATAAACCTCCTTCAGTTTTTCAAAATTAATCTTGGATTGATCACAATAGGTTCTGCAAAACAATGACTAAAACATTAAATTTCTGCAAAAATGTTCCTTCTTGTTGTGTTTTTCATCTTTTCACTTTTTTGTTCTTTTAACTGTTTTACTTTCACTTTATATAAACTTCAATGTTGGTGAAATTATTTTAATCTCCTCTTTTTACCATTTTACTGCCTCTGTAATTACTTTTACTATTTACCTTTGACTGCTCTGTAACTTCTTTTTAACTTTCATTCTGACTTTTACCTGATACACTTTAACCACTGATACTCTTTAACTGTTATGCTTTCTAACCTCTGTTTGAATAGATTTGATAACACTCTTGGAGTAAAAAACTCTTATGACTACTATTAAGACTGTTTATCCAAGGATGTGGTCTTCTGATCACCTGTAAAACAAAACAAATTGTTAAGAAAGCATTGGTTTGCAGGGGAGGTTGAAAAGGTTTCATTTGATTTTGAGAGGTCTGTAGAGTGAATCTAGAATGATTTTTGGGAGGTAAACCATGCTCGAATTGGTTAACAGAGGTTTCAGGTGGCGAAGCTGGGTTACAAAGGGTTTTACTGCACAATCAAGTGAGAGTAACACTAGGGTGTTTGAACAGTGATTTGAACAGGTACTGGATATGGCGGATGAGCTTCTGGGAAGCTGGTTTGACAATGGCCTTCAGCAAAATTCGATAATGGCAGTTTGACAGTGGATTTTCAAATTTTTCAGTGTGGAGGGTACAGTCGCTTTCTACAGACAGACTAACGAAAAATGCGTGAGATTTTGTTTTGTTTACAAAGTCAAAGGGATTTTTTATTTTTTCTGAGGATGACGTCATCAATGGTACGGGAAGAACACGTCACCGGGGTCGGGCGGTAAGTGGTATATTCTGCACCGCATTCGGGATTTGGAGGTATTTGGTGGAATGGGAGCGATTCCATTCAGATATTAACACGTGGCGATGGCACTGTTTCGAAACCACCGCGATTTCGCGAGTTAATTATCGGATGAGGGACAGTCAGCGGAATGAACGATCGCTGTTGATTTTCGATGGAATGATCCAACGAACGACGGGACGGGGAGATGTTATGGGAGTTAATGTGCGGGCCCGACATGACTAATTATGAGTTAATCATTTCAGGAGGGTTTTCATTGGCGGAGGGAGAGGATATTAATTAATCCAGGTGATTAATTAATCTCATTGGTTTATAAAGGGTCGGGTTACGAAGACTCGGGGTTTTATTCGTTTTTTCCGTTTTAAAACATAAAACATATGTTTAAAACCTTTTCCAATATTTTTATTATATGGTAATAAATTAATGCAATTTATTAACCATAGAGGCGAAATAGTTTATAAGGATATGTTTTTAACCAAAGGGTATTGTAATGAGGGATTTTATTTCAAACATATGGAATTAAATACTTTGGCTAAAAATCTATAATAAGAAGGTTTTGGGGATATTATCATAAAAGGGAGTTAAATATAATAGGATAAGGTATTTTATTAAGAATTTAATAAATAAATCAGATGTTAATATGACAAAGGGACAAGGAAAACTCAAAATACTTTACACAACTAAGAAAGTGAAGATTTCTGAAGCAAATTGCATTATATCAACTTCAACACTTAGATTTAGAATAGCAAGTAATTTTGAGGGATTTTTATGAAATATAGCATGATTTTCCTAAGTAAAATGGGATTTTACTTAGGAAAAGATTAAAAGTGAATGAGTGCAATGATGGATAACTTCAAGTACTAGGGGCTTTTCAATTATTAGGCCGAGGGTCCGGTCCCTCCAAAAGTCAAGGAAATGCCTTGAGCCCCTTTAATCTTCAAACTCCTTAATACTTAAGGGAAATTAGTAAAACCTTTAGGGAAAAAGTGAGATGGGAAGTTAATGATTCTTACTTTGCCTTCTGTGAAATACTTCCAATGTAGTGTTTTCTGCACTTGGTGATGAAAATAAAGGATTAAACACATTTAGCACCATCATTCATCACATGAAACTTTGCAACACCATCTACCTACCCTATCTACTTTACTCTACCATTTTCTCTTCTTTATTAGGGTGCACTTAGGCTGGCAAACCCTTATCAATCTTCTTTTCTTTTACATGGAAAATCTATCTAATTCTACACTTATTACATCCAAGGGCTCAGATTAAACTGTTGAGCACCTTTTATTAACTCTACCTATCTACTTATCTGCCAAGATTAAACAGTTTGGTCAGATATTTATTCTCTATTCTACAACATGAAATTGAAAAATGAATGAGTCAAGTTTATACAGTTTGACTCTTCATAAATTGTGGCAAAGTTTAACAAGCTGCACACAATTACTTATTTACAAAATATGAAATAGTAGTGGCATTTGGATTTGCACACTTTCCTTGGTCTATTTTTGTTTGGGGTTCATTTTTTCATTTTCTTGACCAATTTATTTTTCTTACCCTTTGATTTTTCCTTTAGGGTATACCCTCTTTACATTTTTTAAATTTTTTGATATTTTGGTTTTTCAAGAATATGGAACACCTTTGCTTAAGAAAAAGGTTTGAACATATTCCATAGTTCAATCAAGACAATCATGAAAAATGACACCTATTGGTATAGGAGTCTAACAGTAACAAGAAAGTGAAAAGTACTCTAGGAATAGATATAATACATATCTCTAAGAAATATAGAACCCATTATCACAATATAAAACACCAAAATTTTCTCTAAAATATGCGCTATAACTCCCTATCACAAAGAGAGACACTTCCCTTAACAAAATACAACACTTGGATTTTCTTCAGAAAGGGACTTAGAAACTTAGAGAACATGTATGGAGTGACTTTAATAACTAGAAATGATAGTTCATGTGGTTAGAGGGAGGCTCCAAAGTTTTAACATAGGCCAAATTTCAAGCTCAATTTTACAAATAAACTACTTGATCACACATGTACATGTTTTCATTGAATGGATTGTCCCTCTAATTGGAGTTACCCATCATTTAGAATTTAATGCAACCTTATGTTGCTACTATGGTGGGAATAGATTCATTATAAAAAAGGTAGTTATTGTGCTCCCTAGAGCTAAAAAGTGATGAATCTCATTCATCCAAGGATAATGATGATTAATATGGTCTCCACTAGAAATATTGTAGGGGGGATTCTATTTATTTTTCTCTTTAGTTCCTCTTGCATTATCATTTTGATTTTGGATAGTCCCTTGTTCAATGTTAGAATTTTTCTTCTTATTTTATTTCTTACCCGTAGTTTTTTTAAATTTCTTCAATTGTGTTTAATGGAACAAATCAAACAAAGAGGTATGAGTAGGGACTATAGCACTTATGTTTGTTGGTGCAGTTGGAGGTTGATTTTTTGATATGTAAATCTAAATAATTTTCCTAGGAAACTAACCAATATATTCATGGGATACAAAACCAAACACACTACCAACATGTGGTCCTAGACTAGGTTTAATAGGATTTTCTTATAGCCTAAGAGCATGTGGAATTATATCAGATAGTGTGCCAAGACTAAAGTAGGTTAAATCTAAATTTTGGGCATGTATAATTACTTAATACGTAGTAACCGCCCTTGAAAAATCCTCATCTTTGGAAATAAATCAGAATAGTGACTTAACGAATCAAACTACTAGCAATTGATCTATAATTTAAGCCATGGTGAGCCTAAATTTCCATTTTTATCATGAATATGATCTAAGAGAAGCATGGTGGTATTTTGATGGAATGATGTCAAAATATCAATCTCTGTTTCATATCATATAAGTAGTTGGAAATGCATAAAAAATTACATGGCTGGGGATGGAAAGTCACTAAACAAAGAATCAAGTAACTCAATGTCCCATTTTGTGACACTTATTTTTATGATCCTCTATAAAACATTTAATCTTATATTTATCATCCACCAAGAATTTCAAATAACACAAGAAGTGATATGTTATGATGTGTGTGTAAGGATCTTCCCTAGGTTTACCATCAAATTTTGAAATGTTAGAGGACAATTTGGTGGGAATTTTCTATAGCCAAGATGTTGTTTTATGGGTTTATTCATAAACCTAGATAAGTTGGTGATCAGAGGCTCAGTATTTAGCTAAAAAATGAAAGTGATCATAATTGATTGGAAACTGAACTAGAACGAACGACTCGTTGCCAGGAATCCGACGCAACTCGTTTTGTCGAAATCGACTTCGGATGAAGATGTTATAGTCTGCTGACCGTCGTTTAGAACATGCAATTTTTTTTTAAAAATTGCAGAAATTTTTTTGAGATTCAACAAGATGATGAGCTTAGTGAAAAGAGTCACCTTCACTAAGTGGGCCCGTTGGCTATTTTTGGCGCAAAGTCTATTTTTAGACTACGTCTATTTTTAGACATGTTGATCATATTCTATGAGTTGCAGGATGCTATTTGTGTATGGTTGGTTAAGTTGGAAAAATAGATGGACTTCTATTTTTAGACATATTGGGCGGAATCTATTTTTAGATTTCCAATCTAAAAATAGATATGTCGAATATTATTAGCTCTTAATAATATTTGGACTCTAAACATTATCTTATTCTCTTGGAGCACTTCAGTTAAGTGCACAGATGTGGTACAACAACTGAAAGAAGGAATTATGCTATTCCTGAGGGTTTACTGGAGCTAATGCATGAGGACTTTAGTTATAACTCATGTGACAGTGTTTGGTGGAGTTGTGTTCAGTTTAACTCAGTTAGACATAGTTGAGCTAATTGTATTTAGTCTAACTGATTGATACACTAGTGAGAGTGGTGCAAAATAATTAGTTAAATAATTCACTAAATAATAACTCATTAATCAACTGAAGAATACATCAATTAACTATAGTGCATGGAAAGTTTCAGTGGAGACCAGTGGAGAGGTGGGTGAAAGAGCAAGTGTGACTATCAGTTGTCACTATAGTGATGCATTGATTGCATCCAACACTCAGTGGAGATGCCAATGAGGATTGCGCAGTGCAAGCTTGGTGGATTAAAGTTCATTTAGAGCCATTCTTCAGTAGGGATTGCACAGTAGAGGTAGGCTAGCAGGTGGCAGAGATCGGTGCATGGATTTGCAAGATCGAGCCTAATTAGTGTGTAGCGATTGTATTGTACTGAGAGTTTGACATGTTCATCTTTGTATGAGGATTGTTACATGATCTCTATGAAATATATTATATACAAATATTTGGGGTTTTTAGCTTCAGGCTTTCCTGTTAAACAACTGTGTTAATGTGTGTGAACTTTTATGGTTTCATGTGTGTATTGCAATTGATTTAATTTCTGCATGTGATGATCAATAATGGAATAGATTCTATATTGTGTATGAAGTAAAATAGTGTGTGATCAGGAGAATATTGGATATATAACACATAATTTATATAATTTATACATGGTATCAAAGCGATATTGATCAGAGAAGATTGCAATTATTGAAGTGGTTGAGTTTTGAGCTGGTGGAATTCGAATTTGCTGCAGTGTTTTCTTGGTGTCGAAGTTGAGCATTCATTGAAATGTCTTTCAACGGATTGTGATTGGAATATGCCCTTGAGGGAAGCTTGAATTATATTGCATGGAAGGACAGGATGGAGGCGGCGCTAGATGATAATGGGTTGAAGGAGTTCATAGATGCAAAAATTCCAAAACCTGATTCTAGCGATGTAGCCACACTTGACACATGGCAAAAGAAGACAACAAAATGTTGAAGGATTCTGTTGGAAGGTGTGAAGGATCAAATAGTGTCCATCCTTCATGGTAAATCTTCTCCATTATTGATGTGGAAAGCTTTGATAGACTTGTTCCAAAGCAGAAGCGACCAAAGGAAATTGGTGCTTAAAGACAAGCTCAGAAAAATAAAAATGGAGAAAGGTGACAGTATACCCAAGTACCTCACGAAGTTTCTCCAGTGCAGGGCTGAGCTAGGAAGTGTGGGGGTTACTGTAGATGAAGAGGACTTGGTGAGCTTGGCTCTCCTTGGGCTTCCGAAGAGTTGGCATAGCTACAAGGACTCTGTCAATGGTCGGGAGAAACTACTAAGATGGGAGAAAATTTTGTCGGATCTTGTGTAGGAGGAGATAAGGCGGGGTACTGGGGATGAATCTTCATCAAAGAATGAAGATGAAGAAAATTGCGCTTTGGCTGCCAAAGCAAGGGAAGGGAAGGGAAAGAAAAATCCTTCTCAATCTGGTGCGAAAGGCAAGAAGCAGGACTTGTCCAAGGTGAAGTGCTTTCACTATCACCAACACGAACATTACGCCACTAATTGTCCACAGAAAAAGAAAAATAAGCAGGTTGTTGGATCTGCAGCTGGAAAGGCCTTAGCCTCATAGTTTGAGCTGGATTTTTCATTGATCACATGCTTGGTTTCAAGTGTGATGGGATCTGCGTGGTTTCTTGACAGTGGTGCATATTTCCATATGACCGGAGACATAGATTTGTTCAGTGATTTGGATGAGAAGGATCTTGGAGTGCACATCGAGATGGGCGATGATGGTAGATACAGTGCGACTGGTATCGGGACCATTTCCTTTGAGAGGGAGTCGGGTAAACCCTTCATATTGAAGGATGTCATGCATGTTCCAGGATTGAAGAAGAATCTAATCTCTGTGGCGATGTTGGAAGACAAGGGTTATGATGTTATATTTAGCGAGGGAAAGGCTTTCCTACGTAGTAAAGCAACTGGTGAAACCCAGAGGATAGGGGTTCAAGTTAAGAACCTTTATCAATTTCAGGTATATGGCTGCATAGCTATGGTAGGAAAAGTAGAAGGAGTGGTGAGCCGGGATGAGGGCGAATTGTGGCACAGGAGATTGGGCCATATTCACCATGGCGCTTTGAAAATTTTGCAGTAGATTTCTACTGGGCTTCCCAAGGGTACACTTGCGCAGTCAGATCAGTGCAAGGGATGTACTTGGGAAAATTTGTGAAGACCACTTTTCATGAGAAGGATAGTCACGCCACGACGATCCTTGAGAGAATTCACACAGACGTGTGTGGACCTTTCTCAGTAGCTTCGATAGCAAAGCACATGTATTATGTTATATTTTTTGATGACTTTTCTCGTAAGTGTTGGAACTTATTCTTACAGAAGAAGAGCGAGACATACTCAAAGTTCTGTGAGTTCAAGGTGCTAGTTGAGAAAGAGTCGAGGAAGCAGGTGAAAGCTCTAAAGAGTGATAATGGTGGTGAATACATCTCTGGAAAATTCAAATACTTTTACAGCACAGAAGGAATTCGAAGAGAGCTCATAGTGCCTCATAACCCACAGCAGAATGGGGTTGCAGAGAGAAAGAACAGAATGATCGTGGGTGTTGCATGGGCAATGTTGCATGATCAGGGCCTTCCCATACACTTTTGGGCTTAAGCATGCAACACTGCGGTTTATGTGCAAAACCGTTGTCCTCATAGAGTACTTGGCATGAGTACACTGGAAGAGGCGTTTTATGGTAAGAAGCCTAATATTTCTCATTTGAAGATTTTTGGCTCACTTGTTTACATTCATGTGATGAAGGATGCCAGGAAGAAGCTGGAGCCAACCGCAGAGGTTGGGATATTTGTGGGGTACACAGAAACACCCCACAATTATCGTGTGTATTTACCAGATAGTCGGATGACTATTGTGTGACGAGATATCAAATTTAATGAGGAGAAAGCTATGAAGTTGTCGCTTGAGAGGGAGCCACACTTGCATGCAGATGAGGAGCTACTAGTTCCTGAATATGAGCCTCAGGATGTGGATCAGCCATAAGAGGGGGGTTCATGGAGTGGAAGAAACCACTCATGCAGTGCCAAACATCAGAGGGAGGAAGCACACTATAGAAGATGAGTGATGAATCTTGATGTAGCCCAAAATGTAGGAGCACCTACATCACAACGCAGATAGAGACAGTCACCTGACCGATTTACTAGATACATGGCTCTGATGAGAAAGTGTATCATGACAGAATCATATTCTTTCTAGGACGCTGTGGAGGATCCCACATGGATAGATGCCATGGTGGAAGAGTATGATTTGATTGTCAGAAACAGTGCATGGGAGATTGTCCCAAACCCGAAAGGGAAATCAGTGGTAGGTTCGAGATGGATCTAAAAATTGAAGCAATCTACTGAGGGGAGCGTCGAGAAGTACAAGGCAATATTTGTTGCTCGGGGCTTCTCACAGATCAGGGGATCGACTATGAAGAAACCTTTGCACCTGTCGCAAGATAAGCTTCCATACGGACCATCCTTGCTCTCTCAGCGTAGATGGGTTGGCACATTCATCAGATGGATGTGAAGACTACGTTCCTCAACAGACTCATTGACGAGGAGGTGTACATAGATCAGCCTGAAGGATTCAAAATATTCAGCAGCGATTCGCATGTGTGCAAACTCAAAAGAGCACTGTATGGGCTGAATCAAGCACCTCGTGCTTGGTACACACGGATAGACAGTTATTTCACTGGACTTGGATTCTCCAAGAGTGAGGCAGATCCTAACCTATACCAGATTGTGGTGGAGGGTAAGTTGTTGATCATTGTACATTACATAGATGATTTGATACTAGCTGGTGATGAACTGTTGATACACTTATGCAAGGCAGATATTGCAAAGGAATTTGAGATGAAGGACTTGGGCCTCCTTCATTATTTCCTGGGATTGGAAATTTGGTAGCGGAAGGGTGGACTGTTTGTGTCTCAAGGCAAGTATGTCTGGGAGATACTGGAGAAGTTCAACATGCAAGGCTGCAAGCCTATCGACACTCCTCTTCTTGGTGGTTGGAGGAAAGAGGATGCTACATCGACAGAGGTAGTGGATGCCACTGTTTATCAACAGTTGGTTGGTTCACTCATGTATATAGTCAATACACAGCCGAATATATGCTATGTTGTTAACCAGCTTTCACAAGCTATGGTTAAGCCTAACAAGCTCTTTTGGAAGTTAGGAAAGCATGTCCTGAGATATCTCAGGGGCACAAAGGGATATGGATTGTGGTACAAACAGTCGGATGAGTTGAAGCTGCATGGCTTCATGGATGCAGATTATGAACGGAGCCCAACGGACAGAAAGAGTGCATCTGGAGGGATATTCAGTATCAGGTCTACAACAGTTTCTTGGTACAGCAGGAAACAAAGATCCGTGGCACTCATTTCAGCGGAGGCTGAGTACATGGCAGCAAGTTTGGCTGCATGTGAGGCTATATAGATGAGGAAGATCCTGGTTGGGTTGGTCGGTTCACACTTAGATCCTACTGTGATATATTGTGATAATTAGAGTTGAATTAAACTCTTAGTTAATCCAGTATTTCATGATAGATCTAAACATATTGACATCTCGTACCATCATATCAAAGTTTGTGTGTAGTGGAAGATCATGTTGCTTTCTTACATTCCTACGGAGGATCAGGATGCAAATATTCTGATGAAGGCGCTCACCAGGAGAAAATTCGAATACCATAGAGACAGCATCAGGGTGGCAGATAATCCCTATCTTGTTGAGAGGGAGTGTTGAGATTCAACAAGATGATGAGCTTAGTGAAAAGAGTCACCTTCACTAAGTGGGCCCACAGCCTATTTTTGGCGCAAAGTCTATTTTTAGACTATGTCTATTTTTATACATGTCAATCATATTCTATGAGTTGCAGGATGTTATTTGTGGATGGTTGGTCAAGTTGGAAAAACAAATGGACTTCTATTTTTAGACATATTGGGCGGAATCTATTTTTAGATTGCCAGTCTAAAAATAGATATGTCGAATATTATTAGCTCTTAATAATATTTGGACTCTAAACATTATCTTATTCTCTTGGAGCACTTCAGTTAAGTGCACAGATGTGGCACAACAACTGAAAGAAGGAATTACGCTATTCCCGAGGGTTTACTAGAGCTATTGCATGGAGGACTTAGTTAGAACTCAAGTGGCAGAGTTTGGTGGAGTTGGAGAAGTAGTTGGTGGAGTTGTATTTAGTTTAACTCAGTTAGACTCAGTTGAGCTAGTTGTAGCTAGTCTAACTGATTGATACACTAGTGAGAGTGGAGTGAATTAATTAGTTAATTAATTCACTAATAATAACTCATTAATCAACTGAACAATACAACAGTTAACTACAGTAAAGCTGGACAAGCCAAGAAGACCATGGAGAGGTAGGTTAAAGAGCAAGTGTGACTATCACAGAATATAGTGGAAGGCAATGATTGCATCCAAGACTCAAGTGAGATGCCAATGAGGATCAAGCGCAAAGGTGTTTTTTTGGTGAATTTGATTTCATTCAAAGAGCCATTCTTAGTTGTGATTTCACAATAGTAGAAAATAGTATATAGATCTGTATTGATTATAAGATTTAAGTCTATTTAGTGTGTGTGTGAAAATACTGGTATCAGAGCTTGACATGTTCAGCTTTGTATGAGGATTGTTACATGATCTCTATGACATATATTATATACAGATAGTTGGATTTTTTAGCTTCAGGCTTTCCCATTAAACAGCTGTGTTAATTTGTGTTAATTTTTATGGTTTCATGTCTGCATTGCAATTGATTTAATTTTTGCATGTGATGATCAATAGTGGAATAGATTCTGTATTGTGCATGAAGTAAAATAGTGTGTGATCAAAGAATCTTGGATATATAACACATAAGCTATATAATTTCTACAACATTGATAGCTTGATTACATGGTAGCCAAATCAACAGGCAAGGAACATTCTTCAGTTTTTTCCCAATGGCACTGTGACAAGTGTCGCAACTAGATTTGCTAGTTTGGTTTGAAAGTCAAATTTTTTTAAGGATCTTCTCCTAAGGTTGAATTCAAATTTTTTTTTTATGTGGGAGGACAACCCAACTGTGGACCGCCACGTGTCCCCCTTAGTGAGCCCCCTCTCCAAGGTTTGGCTCGAATTTAATTTGATACGCTAAGGTTCAGGTTTAATTTATATGGTAGCGAATATTTTATATAACCCTAAGGTCTGAAATACCAGCTACACATTTATTTAAACTATGGGTTTCAAACATTACAGGGGTTGGCAGATTTAACTATTATGGAGGGCACATATATTATTCCAAAGTTTATGGTTTAATATTCGGGTTGAATTGTTATATTACATAGTCTGAACTTAAACATTATGGGTGGAGCGTATATTGGATACGGTGGAATATGGTGGAGCATATAAATCATAGTCCAAGTTCAAATGTTTGAGGGCGCATATATAAACGTTGGCAATACGGTGTTCATGGAATATTTTTATAATGGTGAAAAATATATGTAGAGGGGGCAGAGGTCAGGGTCGAACCCATGACCTCCCCCCAAAAAATATCGTTCTTAACAATGGACCATGGGGCGGGGCTTATAAAGAATCCATGCCCAAATTATGTTTGAACCATACGCAGAACACCGATGGTGGAAGGGACGGAGCCAACCCTCCTCCCATATGACCTCTCCACAAAAACCACAAGTGTAGATTTAGTTAACGGTGGAATTAATATTAATTGCGGGATTATCCACATTAATTTGAAGTTTAGTCCTAATTAAACTCGGATTTAAGTTAGCAGCAGATTCGGTGGTCACCCCATTTTCGGCGGACCTACTATTTTGGTGGGGTTAACTTGAGTTTTCTCCAGAGTTGGAGGAATCTAGGGAAAAATTTAATGAACCATATCTGGAGTAATGTTCGCCCAATTTTGGCTCAGGAAGAGTCATTCTTGCCAGATTGGCATGATCTGAACACATTGAAATATGTTTCAGAGGAAAACAAGCAATTCTACATGTGTTGTTGTCACTTTGAATAATTTTGAAGCCTAGGCCCGCCACGGGGGCTTCGCTTAATGAAACTCTAACATATCATGTGTGCTCATAGCATATTAAATAATACCCTTAATTTTAGTACATATTGCAAAATGCCTCTAAAAATAAAATTATTTAACCCCCTACCAATGTAAACCTAATACACCTTCCCAATTTAAAAAGCCCCTACTTTCACTATATATTGTAGGTATCCATATTTTCATTAACATTTTTTATACCCCTTTATCTTTTTCATTAACTTTCAGTTCCATTTTTTATATATGCCAATATAAAAACCCTTTACCTGCTATACGTCCCCTAATATATTATGTCATTTTTTCCTCATTATATATTCCCCAAAATGCACCCATGTGCTATAGTATTGCTCCCACAGTGAATCCCTTGTGAGGGCCACCAAGAAGTAAGGCCATGCCTAAATTAGCCGAAGGCCAAATTGAGTTAATGAATAGTCATTTTTGATAGATTTAGACATTATGAACTCATTGGAGTATGTTTTAGAAGCATTTGATGCATGTGAATAGAAATTTTTTCACTATTTAGCTAATACAGAGGCCCAAGCCATGGAATTTGGACCAAGCAGATGTAGCCCAGGAGGGGTGAACTCCTTCATGAAAAATATATTTTAATGGATCAATTGTGATGGTTTTCTGTTCTTTATGTTTCTCATGTTCAAAATTTTAATTTCATACTTTATGCTCTTTAATTCACTCATAAAATCTCAGTTAAATTACATGTTTGACACACATAAGCAACAAGGAAATCAGTACATCAAGCATATTAAGATCAATAAATAAATTTTAAATATGAGGTTGAAATTAGCACAATAAAACTAACATTCATAATACAGATCAAGTTGGTATCAAAGAAAGGTTGGAAATCTTGGTTGAAAGGCAAGGTTATTTGCTTGATATTTGCTTGAGTTTTGTGCAAGTTTAATGGTTGCAAATTTGTGATGCTGACAACGTTTAAGTTGCATAAAGGTGAAGGAAAATTGTTGGTTGCAAGTCCTGAGATTAGGACCATAAGAAGGAGAGATATAAGAGCACCATATTCACCCAAATTTCCATTCATAGCTGCACTTGAAATACCTCAAGTTTTTTTCTCAAGAAGCTGAGATTGAGGAAGTACAAGTTGTACAAGAAGCTGAGTTGATTGAAGAGGTACAAGAATCAGAAGCTGAGATTGAATCCATAGCCATTATGTCAGGTGTTGGAGAGACTCAAGGACATTCATAAGAGGATGATGTCAAGAGAGACTTCAATGACATAAAGAGAATGGTTAAAATTATGTTTGATGCATTTACTGTTGGGATGGCAGGAGAAGGTTCTAAGCCTCCACATGGAGAAGGAACTTTAGATGATAAGAAGGATGAAGAGAAGATTTGAAAGGGTAGTGGAGGAAAGCCACCTCTATCTCCACCATCTTCATCATCCTCATCATCTTCATTAGCATCATCTTCCACTTCCACTAAAAAAACTACCCACACTCACTTAAAAGCCACAAAAGGAAAGACACCCTTACTCAAACTAGATGTCAAATTTGAGCTTCCAATGTATAATGGCGAGATAAATGTAGAAATATTGGACAATTGGATATGTCAATTGGAGGCATATTGTATGATTCATAAACTTCATGAACATGACATAAAGTTGGCTTCTTTAAGGATGGAAGGATCTGCACTTATATGGTGGGAAGCAAGGACTCAAGAAGATATTAAAAACTATGGTAAGATATCTATGTCTTGGTCAAGTTTTATTGCTGCCTTTAAAAGTACATTATATCCATTATAATACATGCAAAAGAAAATTATGGATTGGAAAAATTTTAGACAGTTGAAAGGGAAAAGTTTGAAAGACTATACTCATGAATTTAGGAGAAGAGCTCTTATTTTGGATATTAATTTATATTCTAAAAAAATGTTGTTAAAGTATGTTGGAGGTTTGTATAGTTACCCTAGTCACACTATTCTCATGTTTAATCCCACAAACATAGATGAAGTTTTTGTTCAAGCCACACACTTAGAGGCGAGAGGGAAACAAAAAATAGCTGAGAAAAGTGAAAGTGAGGATAAAGGAAAGGGAAAGTTTTATGGAAGAGGAAAAAGAAATAGCTCTGTAAAAAGACAGAGAAAAAATCACATGTAAAAATTGTTCAAAGAATGGCCATGATAAAGACCACTGTTGGAAACTTCATCGAGACTTGAAGCCAAACAAACTAAAAGCCAAAGAAAAGGGGAAAATTGTTGCTATAGTTGAACATGACTTAGGGTCAGATTCAGGAGATGAGACAAAGATTACAGCCATGGGTTTGAAAGGTACACATATTGCAAGCACTAGTTCTTCAAATTATTCAAATGTTACTCATGATGAAGATATAAGAATATAACTTTTCCATATTATAGTTGTCTCTAAATATACCAAGATTGATACACTTTTTGATAGTGGGTATAACATGATTTCTGAAGACTTGGTTAAGAAGGTAGACCTTGAAACTATTAGACATCCAAGACCATATCCTTTGGGTTGGATATGCATGAATGCAAACTTGAAGGTTACAAGGAAGTGCTTACTAAGATTCGCCATCAATTCAAACTTTACTGATGAAGTTGAACTTGATATGTTGCTACTTGAGATATCAAGTATTGTATTGGGAAGTCCTTATCTGTATGATAGGAAATAAAGATTTCATCGCCATGAGAATAAGTATCACTTGTTTAAATATGGTATTGAGTACATAGTTAGAGCGCATAAGAAATTAAGAATATGACAATTTTGTCTCTTATACATGCGGGAGAAATGAAGAGGATAGTGAATGCAAGTTAGAATTTGACATTGGTGATGATCAAACAAAGAGATGTTTTGAATCAAACTTTTCAAAAATATGATTATGCTTGTAATGAGATGTTTTAGGATTCTACCAGGTTTCCTTTGAAAGGAGGTAAACAAGATGTAAAACATTTGTAGCAGTCAACATCAGTGTTGAGCAGTGTTGGAAACAAGATGTTGGTGCAAGAAAGTACAAAGGTCAAAGAGAAAGAGACAAAGCAGCTTGGAAAAGAAGGCATGGGTTCCATATATGCTTGTTTATGGTTTCCAAAAGGTACATGGCAATGACAAGATACTTGGTGAAGATTCGACGCACATTAGGGGAATTTTGAGGTCTAAAATGGGCATCCTAAGGAAATAATAAAATAATAGCTAAACCAATAAAATAATATTTTTGAATTTGTAGTTCACTTTTTATACCACAATCCATGTAACCATAGTTAAATTCAATTCAAAAGTTGTACCAAAAAAAAAATAAAAAAAAAAATTATTGATGTGACTATAAATAAGAATGATCTTTTCAAGAAAAAGTCATTATCATTGAACAACTAATGCATTTGTCCTTTGTACTTAAATAACTCAAAATAAAATATAAATATAAATTTATAAATTCTTAATTATATTATATGTTATTAATTAAAATTTATATTATTTAAATTGTATAATAACATGTAATTAAAATATTATATAAAAATAATATAATATAATATAATATAATATAACATAATAAATGTATAAGAATATGCATTGTTTCTTTCAAGAAATATGAAATGACAATAATATATTTTTATTCAAAAAATGTGAAATGACATTTATTATGAGTACTTTACTTTGACTTTAAAAGTACTTAGAGCACTACCATGGTTAACCGTGTGTTTTTATCCACCATTGAGAATGTGACAACTAAATACCTTTAACTCAAACAATGCCACCTCAACCATTAGGGATGACGTCATCCCATAAAATGTGATTGGTTCTCATAAAGTGAATTTTGATTGTAAATTTTCCTTAGGAGGCCCGTTTTAGACCTCAAAACTCCCCTAATGAGTACAAAGTGAGATCAGCTAAGAATCGCCATGGCGAGAGTGTGCAAGGTGAGACAATTTTTAAGTTTCCTTTGATTAATGACCAAGGTAGGAACAAGATTTTTTCTGCAATAATAGCTTGCTGCTTTGAAAAATTAGAAAAATTGTAGCATGATGATGTCAATCACAACAAGAGAAGGTTGCAAGAATCAAGGAAAAAAATTAACTTTTTGTGATAAGCTCAATTTGATGAAATTGGGAAACTTTTAGTGGATAGTGACTAGAAGGGTGAGGGAAAAATACCCTCATTCACATGACCAATAATAAGAGATATTTTGTGGTCAAAAAGGCTTCTAGTGGGGAGGAATGATTATAGGCTTAATATTTAGGTCAAAAATGAAAGTGCTCAGAATTGATTGGAAACTAAACGAAAGTAACCAACCTATCGCCAAGAATCCAATGCACCTCGTTTCATCAAAAAATGACTTCAAATGAGGAAGTTATAGCTTGCTGACCATCATCTAGAACAGGTATTTTTTTTTTTAAATTGTATAACAGTGAAAATTTGATGACATGGCAACCCAATTAGCATGCAGGGAATATTCTTCAACATTTGCCCAATGGCACTATGGCAAGTGTTGCAACTAGATTCGCCAGTTTGGTCTGAAAGTGAATTTTTTTTAAGGATATGCTCTTAAGGTTGAATTCAAATATTTTAAATGTGGGAGGATAGCCCAACGGGACCGCCACATGTCCCCCCTGGTGAACCCCCTCTCCAAGGTCTGGTTTGAATTTCATTTGATATGTTAAGGATAGGGTTTAATTTATATGGTGACGAATATTTTATATAACCCTACTGTTCGAAATACCGGTGGCACATTTATTTAAACTATGGGTTTCAAACATTACAAGGGTTGGAAGATTTAACTATTATGAAGGGAACATATATTATTCCAAATTTTATGGTTTAATATTTGGGTCGAATTGTTATATTAGATAGTCTGAATTTAAACATTATGGGTGGAGCATATATTGGATACGGTGGCATATTATTTAAATAATCCAAAGTTTGATTAATATGGTGGAGCATATAAACCATAGTCCAAGTTAAAATGTTTGGGGGTGCATTTATAAACGTTGGTAATACAATTTTCATGGCATATTTTATAATGGTGAAAAATATATGTAGAGGGGGGGAGGTCAGGGTCGAACCCACGACCTCCCCCAAAACAATACCATTTCTTACAAACCGACCATGGGGTGGGGCTTATAAAATCTCCGCGCCCAGCTTATGTTTGAACCATATGCAGAAATCCGATGGTAGAAGGGAGGGGGCCAACCCTCTATCCATATTACCTCTCCACAAAAACCACAGGCACAGATTTAGTTAATGGCGGAGCTAATATTAATAGTGGATTATCCACATTAATCCATAGTTTAGTCCTAATTAAACTAAGATTTAAGTTAGCAGTAGATTCAGTAGTCACACCATTTTCGGCAGACCTGCTATTTTGGCAGGGTTAAGTGGAGTCTTCTCGAGATTTGGAGGAGGAATCTAGGGACAAATTTAATGAACCATATCTTGAGAAATTTTGCGACCAATTTTGGCTCAGTAAGAATCATTCTTGGCAGATTGGCATGCTCTGAACACATTGGAATGGGTTGCAGAGGAAGAGGAGCAATTATATAGGTGCTTTTTTCACTTTTAATAATTTTGAAGCCTAGGGCCACCAGGATGGAAGGCCATTCCTAGATCAGTTGAAGGCCAAATTGAGTGAATGAATAGTCATTTTTGATATATTTTGATATTATGAACTCATTGGAATATGTTTTAGGGGAATTTGATGCATGTAAAAAGAAATTTTATCACTATTGAGCTAATACAAAGGCCCAATCCATGGAAGATGGACCAAGGAGATGTAGCCTAAGAGGGGTGAACTCCTTCATCAAAACTCTGTTTTAATGGATCAATTGTGGTGATTTGTTATTATTTATGTTTCTATTGTTAAACATTTTAATTTCATACGTTATGCTCTTGAATTCACTCATAAAAACTTATTTAAATTACTGTTTGGCACACATAAGAAACAAGGAAACCTGTACATCAAGCATAAGTTCAGTAAATAAATTTTAAATCTGAGGTTGAAATTAGCATAGAACAACTAACATTCATAGTCCGATCAGCTGGGTATATTCAAGCTATCAAGAAAGGAAACTTCATGTTGGAAAATTAATTTTGATAGAAAATAAATATATCTTGTAGTCACCCCATGTTACTACCCCTAAGGACATTAATTCCCCCAAAGACCTCCCCCCCCCCCTTCCCCCCCCCACTAGAGATATTAGTGCCCCTAGAAATATAACTTCTCCTAGCACCAGTAGGATACTCCTCAAAAGGGAGAAATTCCTAAACAAATAGATGAAAATGAAATAAGACCAACTCCTACAACCCCTCTAGTTGAACAACCTCTATATTCCTACAAAACCATCCTTTTCCATAGTGATTACAAATTGATAAAGGTGTAGACAAGAAAATTATTTTACCAGTTTATAATATGTTAGATAATTTGAAGAATGTTTGCATTAAAATCCATTTTCTTCAAGCAATAGAGTAAATTACTATTTTTACAAAAAAAATAAAGGAGTTGTGCATTAGAAAACCTGGAAGAAAAAGGAAAGAAATACGAAAGGTGCAACCCATAGGGAAAATTGCAGAAATTATGATGGTGAAGTATAAAATTGAAAAACACTTAGATCAAGGAAGTCCCATCATAAATATTCACATCAATAATTTCAAAATAACAAATATATTGATTTACTTAGCTGCAACTATAAATTTCATGAAAAATAGTACTATGGATGAATTAATATTAGTTAATATTTAATATGCTCCTACTATATTGCAATTATCAAACATATGTGTTATGAAACTAGAGGGTATATTAGAATATGTACTAGTGTTGGGAGTGTCTAGTTGATTTCATGATATTAACTCCAAGGACTAATCTAGGAGGTCATTTATTGATACTTGGTAGGCTATGTTTATTCATGCCCGATGCATTTATTAGTTGTAGGTTTGGTGACATGCTAATTTATTATCACAATTCAACGAAAATGTTTGTGTTACATCCACTTCAAAAAAAATAACTAAAATAGAGAATGAAGAATGGATTTAAGATGGTGATGAAGAATATGAAAATATTCAACTAGTTTTAACTATATCACAAAATGATGAGGAAAATAAATTATTGAATCTAATGAATACTCATGATTTTTCTTAATATTGTAAACAAAAATTATTGTGTGCATATATTAGATCAAGCTTTTCAAGAAATGTGTAGTATTGAATACTTTTCATCTCGACAATCCAAACTATCATTAAACTTAATGGGAAAATTTGGAAATACCCTTATAGATATTAACCCAAGAAAAACATCAAATATCAATAATAACCTGGAGGAATTTAAAAAATAACAACTGATTAAGATGTTGCAAAAACATTCATCTGCATTTTTATGGGAATATACAGATATGAAATGGATTAATCCAAATAAATGCATGCATAATATCTATATACAATATAATTTCCAACATGTAAGAGAACCCCAGAGAAGGATGAATCATATTTTGAGGGATATTCTTAAAAACGAGTTATAGAAATTGATCAATGCAAACTTTATTTATCCAATTTTAGATAGTTAGTGGGCTTGACCCTTGGTTATTGTTCCAAAGAAAAATGGACAGTGGGGAGTTTTCATATATTATATATAATTGAATAAAGCAAATCTAAAATATCATTTCACATTACCTTTCATTGATAAACTTTTAGATGCACTAACAAGAAATAAATATTGTTCTTTCTTTATGGTTTGAGTGGAAACAATCAAATTCAAGTTACACATAAATATCAAGAAAAGACAACATTTACATGTCCATGTGGTATGTATGCTTATAGAGTACTTCCTTTTGGATTGTGCAATGCACTTTATACATTTCAAAGAGTAATATTAGGTATATTTTATGACTTTATCCATAATTTTGTAGAAGTGTATATTGATGATTTAACTATTTATGGGAATACTTTTGAAGAAGCTTTATAAAAATTGGAAAAATTCCTTATTAAGTGTAAAGAATATAATATTTTATTAAGTAATGAAAAATTATTTATGATGTTTGTAGAAGTAAATGTTTTGGGTCATCATATTTCAAGTTCTTGAATCAATTGGATTCAAAAAGGTTAAAATTTAAGTTCTTAAATGCCAAAAGGGTGTTCAAAGTTTTCTTAGGTTAATAGTTACTATCAAAGGTTTATAGAAAAATTCACAAAGATTTCTTCACCAATTTTTCAAATTACTCACCAAAGATTATGAAT
The DNA here is from genome assembly GCA_034641835.2 of Pinus albicaulis. Taxonomy (NCBI): domain Eukaryota; kingdom Viridiplantae; phylum Streptophyta; class Pinopsida; order Pinales; family Pinaceae; genus Pinus; species Pinus albicaulis. Next base: position 1,421,534,414 of record CM076581.1, on the reverse strand, counting down.
TTCATTGGTATTCTAATTTTCAAAAATATTTTGAATTGTTGAAATAGAAATTTTTTAGGCATCCATTTTAAGAGGGCCAAACTAGTACCTTCCATTTCATATTTCCACTGATGCCTTAGATACAAATTTAGGGGTTATGACAGGACAAAAATAGTTAACTCCTTATGTTATATATTATACACACACAAATTCAACTCTGGGAAAGTTGAATTATTCATTCATAGAAAATGAGTTCTTAGGAGTTGTTCATGCTATCAACAAGTTTAGATATTACATCACTAGATATGAGACTTTTATTCACACCGATCATTCTTGCATGAGACATCTTATGAATAAACCAATAAATAATTGCAGGATTATTAGATGGCTTTTACTGTTGCAATAATTTAATATTACCATTTTATATAGGCTAGGAAAGGAAGACCCTATCACTTATTTCCTTTCTAGGATGAAAAATGAAACTAATATTCTTGTGGTATATAATTTTTTGGATGAATATATTTTTGCAATATATACTAAAACTCATTGGTTTGCAAATATCACTAATTATTTGACTATAGTAAATTTGTCTCCTCAGCTATCAACAAAACAAAGACAAAGAGTTATCAAATCCAGTGCATCTTATTCTTGGATAGAAGGATAAATATACTAAACAAGAATTGATATGATCATTAGAATATATTTTCAAGAATATGAGGTACCTAAAATACATAAAGCATGTCACGGTGAACCTCATGGAGGACATTTTATCGATAGATGAATTACATACAAAGTAATTCATTTGGGATATTATTAGCCTTCTCTTTTCAAATATTCTAAAGAATATGTCAAGAGATGTGATAATTTTCAAAGGAGGGGAAACCTATGCAATCTAATGAAATTCCTCTATAGTCATAGGTATTAATAGAGCCTTTTGAAAATTGGGCTCTAGATTTTTCTAGGCCCAGTAATCCTCCATCTAAATAAAAGAGGTCCATAATTGTTTGCACTGTTTATGTTACTAAATGGGTAGAGGCCAAGCCATCAAATGTTTCTACTTAAAATGTTGTTGTTACATTTTTTTTTAAGGATATTTTCACTCATTTTAGTGTACCAAGAGAAATTGTGATAGATCATGGTGTGTAATTTACATCCAAGGTCATCCAGAAGATCATGGAACAATACAAGATCAAGAATCAAAAACCTGCTCCATATCTTCCACAAGCTAATGGATAAGTGGATTCCATAAAAAAAAGTTCTTGAAGCCATATTGACCAAAATTATGCATCTACATAGAAGAGATTGGATAGATAGACTTCTAAAACCTCTATGGGCATACTAGAATACATGGAGAAATAGAACTAGACATACTCCTTATGAGCTTGTTTATGGAAATAAAGTTCTACTTCGTATTGAATTCCAAGTGGAGACATACAATAAATAAAATAAATTGGGGCTAGATATCTTTGAGGCCCAAAATTAAAGATTAACACAACTAAATGAATTGGATGAGATTAGACAAGATGTCATTTAAATGAAAAGCACAATTCAGTAGCAAAGGACAAAATGGCATGACAAGTTTGTTAAAGTCAAAAAGTTCAGACCAAGTGATTGGGCCCTACTCTTTGATTCCAAATTTTAATATTTATAAGGGAAATTCCAAATACATTAGGCCCTTATGATATAGAAGATATTTTTGACAATGGGGTAGTAAGGATCAAGACCATTGATAAAGAAGGAATCACTTTTCTCATTAATGAGCATATATTAAAACGCTATCATAAGCCCTTGACAGGAGAAGAATTTGTTCAAAGTTTGTAGAAAATTTTTGATTTGAAATTGGTGGAAAAAGGAGACTATTTTCCTATAACACCAAAATATATTAAATTTATTTTCTATTTAAAAAAAAATTTTAAAAAAATTATTTAAAAAAATATTAAAAAATGAAAATAAAAATAAAAATAAAAATTCATAATTATGAAAACTAACATTATTGGCACAAATTGTGCAAGAAATCCTAGTTGAAAACTAAGGCTCTGGGCAACATGGATTTCCCCTTTCCCCTTTCAAAATATACTTTTAAGTTCAAAATAATCAATTTGAAGACTTTGTTTCTATTTTATTGAGATCTCATCAACATCATTGGCATCAACAACAAGCGTCCTTGAAGAACTTGAAGTAAATATTTAATATTGGTAACCTTCTGTAGCCAGTGAAATAATACATAAACTGATTCGTTCTAGGGAGCAGACAAGCATTACCTCTGTACCTGCAAGAAAATCAAATTTCAAAGGCACGAATGTGACGTAATATGAAAGGTAATGACATGTATAATTGGCCGATTTATTAAATTTTGAAATATTTATATGGACTAATTTACCATTATTTTTCAATAAAGCTTAAATAAAAGGCTTACGAGAAGCATAAAATCCTAATGATGGCCTAAATAAATCCATATTTCACTGTCTCACTTCATAAATCTTATAAACTTGTTATTCCATTCGGAAAATGCAAAATAATAACTTATATCACAACTCAAGAGTTTTTAGTAAAGCAATTATGAGTAATTGTTATGGTATAATCCTATTTTACTACTGCCACACAGTATTATCATAACTCTTTCTCCATTATTATATGTCACCCTCGTTCATTTCACCAAACTACTATTGAAGTGAGATTATGAGGTAAAACTTCCCTTACAACCATGGGTGTCATAATTCGTCATGAACCTAAAGGAGTGAAGTTCGTGACTGCTTATCCAAAGGTCATAAAGAAATTGCAGAAAATTGGATGGTTAAATTTCTTTGAGAAGTTTGAAGGTTAAGATACAGAGTTCACAAGGGCATTACCAAGGGAATTCGATGGAGTTGAGGCTGAAAGTGGGGAAATTAGACTAAAGGTGACCGAAACACTCTTATCAAAGGCTACATGGCTCTCAAGCATTGATGAAAATTGATTCAAATGCCAAAAACTTAAAGATGAATCATGGAAATCCTTTCTACAAAATCAAAACATGGAGTTATCAACATTCATAAAAGGTAATCCAGTATATGCATTTAAAATGAAATGATGTAATTTGCTATTTGTTTTGCAAAAAAATTCTTATGCGTGAAGGAATATAGTCATCTTGTTTTATCACACTCGATTGATGATGCATTTTATAAAGGGAAGAGAGCTAAATTTACGATACTATCGTCTGAATAGTTTGAGAAAATTTGCCTTCAATATTCAAATAAACTCAAGAAATATTGATTGAGTTCTTTATCATCCTGGAATCATCAAAAATCATTGTTGAAGTGAAATTGAAAGAAGGAAATTATTATTGGAAATATTTTTTTTTAGAGAGAAATCATTTTGCCGAAGTCTTAGATGAAGAAACAGTTCCAAAAACAAGAAAAAGGAGAAATAGGTTTCCTCCAAACCCTAGTCCTAGCCCTATGAAGAAAATGAAAGAAATGAAGAGATTCTAGAATAGGATATAGAGAACAATAATGTAGTAGTGATAGGGGACAACCATACTGAAGAAACATAGCAATTTTCCATGTCATAAAGTCCACTAAAAGGGAATCCATATGTAATTGAACCAAAAAAGAATTGAAATATGCTATATACTCTAGTGAAATCGACAAGAGGAAGGCATAATAAGAAGCAGAGTGTCAAAGAAAAAAGGAAATGGTAGCAAATCCGACCAGAGTAGTTAAAAAAAAATCCTAAATGTCATTGTTTCACCCAAACAAGAAAAGAAAAGAAAATATCGAGAGGAAAAAATTTCAATAATCAAAAGAGCTAGAGCATGAAATAAGTATCCAAGAACTACAAGAAGTATGTTGAACAAAAATAATTTCACTTTATCTGAGGTTATAAATGACCAAGAGTTAGAATCACCAGTGCCACCAATTTCAAAAGAAAATATTCTAGAGATAGATATCATTCAGCAACAAGTATATTGTTATTTTAAATCGCTGGACAAAGAAACACATAAGAATAAGGTAATTCTTTCCTTTGAAAAAAAACAATGATGATGTTCCAATACTCAATAGCCATGTAAAACATGATAATATCCCCTTTGATATGGAGCAAGAAATTATCAAAACATTAAAAGAGGAGACAAATGAACTTGAAATACTAGAAAATCATGTAGAAGGGGAGAATTTGTTGCTCAAAGAATATAATGAAAGAATTTCCAAATGAATGTATCATTTTTATCGAACTAATTTAAAACTCAAGAAATCCAAAACGTTGCTCCAATAGAAGGTTAAAGGATTGAAGGCCAAAATGATGATGAAGAATATAGAAGAAAGGAGTTAAAAGCAACTTGCACATCTTAATCTAACCCTCTGAAAGAGTTCTTTGAAGATTAGTGCAACTACAATTTTGAAATTTATCTACCAATCGGTGCATGCAAACATGAAAAACCCTAAACATTGGGAATTGTTAAGCTACCTGCATTGCATTTTTTTGACAGTTTGTTACCTTTCTCTTTCACTCATCTGTGACTTATCCTCACATCAATACACTAATATTTTGAAATAAAAATCCATAAGAGCTACACAAATAAGGAATAAGGTAAAATATCAAATATTCTCTTAATTATATATTTTTTTCTTTGTAAACTTGACTTAATTTGCATGAGTTACAACATTTGATACATTATGCAGCCTCACTAATATTCTGTAGATATATCCATGGTTTGAATAGATCCCATAGAATATATATCAAAGCACATGGGAATATTCCAAATGGTGCCTACATGGATTTCCACCTATTGGGCGCAAGAAAAATAATCCTAGTTGACCACAACATCAAAGTCAAACCTTCGGTCAAACTGTGACATGACACATTCGAAATATCCTTGGTATCACAACAGAGTATCAAGCGAGCCAAATTTCATATCAAGTGAGCAATATCATCAAGGAATGATAATTTAAAGGACGATGATGTGTTTATTGACATGATTCACTTCATTGATAGTGAATCGTGTGAATTAGAATTTTAATGTAAATCAAAAACTAAGATGTTGATTCATAGATGTAACTTCTAGAAATTAGTTTCTCAAGGTAGTTATTTAAAAAAACTATAAAATGATTCATTAAGAAGTGAACCATATGTTGGATATGCTCATTATTCTCAATATTGTTATTATTTTTGAATATTAGTGAATTTCTTTTGATTGTATGCACACTGCTCAGTTAATACAGTTCTCTTTTATGGTTGCGCCTTCATGACAGTAATTTGTGTTTGATCAGTAAATTCTCTGAGTTTTCCATCTTTCGTGCTTCTTAAAAGGGCCCCTATTGAGTATGATTTTATATTAGTTTTTCTTATGTTCACTTTCTGCAAGGTTTCTTCCAAGTATTTCGCTTAAATGCTCTATTTTTCTTTGTTTATTTATGAACTATATTTTACTCATTCAATTCGTGTTCTCCTGCAAATACATTAACTTCAATAAATCTATGAAAACAACAAAACAATTATTAATTACTCCTTTTAATTAGTCTTTTACATATACATTTATTTTAGTCTCAAATTTATAGATATTGCACATACATGAATGAACTCTAAACTTAGTACACAAACACCAGTCAATTTAAGATTACCTTGATAGCTATCATTTCTAATTGATCTTTCCTAGAATAGCATCTACTAATTTCCTAAGAACAGAGTACAATTTTTTTTAGAAACAAAGTTTAAATGATTTCCTAGCATAGATATTTCAATTAAGTTCTCATAAAATAGGTTTGTTTGGTTTCATAGGGCAAATATACTTTTATATTCATTCGAATAGAATTTAAGAGTTTTCATACAATAGACTTAAGAATAGATTTTTAATGCCTTCATAAAATAGGAACTTCAAATGCTTTCATAGAAATAGAAAATGGAAATCTCTCATACAATAAAGTTCGATTGTTTTTATTGTATAAGAATCTAGTTGTATTTTATAGCATAGAATCAGTTTCATAGAATAGAATTTTGTTTATTTTTCAAATATTAGAATTTCTTTCATTTCACTTAGATTAAAATTTCATTTATTTATATTATAGAATCTATTGCTTTCTTTAGATTGAATTTTATTTCATTCTTAGAATAATTTCTGTTTTTCTTTCATAGATTAAATCTCTAATTTTCATAAGACAGTGTGTGTGCTCATTTTGGATATCATTTTATGAGTAGGATTTTATTTTAAATTTTAGACCTGTAATTTCTTTCAATAGATTATATTTCCTCTTAAAATTGAAAGTCAATTTCCTAGCATATATTGTGCAAGTATGTTTCACAAGTGTACAAGCCTAGATTGATAATTTAATGCTCAATAATTTAACTCACAACTAAATTACCTAAAAAAAAACATGGATTCTCACCCACTAAAAACAAACATTTATGTGGGAACTTGGGATGACAAAATGGAAATACTATATCTTGGTAAACCTATGAAAGGAAATTATGTGATTGGTATCTTTCCCAGAATGGAATAGCCAAATATAAAGGAATAGATGTGGGAGTATCTATCCCATTAAGTGGAAGCAAGGAGATGGTCACTATGACTCCTCCAGTCATGGCCAATAAATATGTGGAGGAAAGTTGACCCATGAGGATGACTAAAAAATGAGAAGGAAATACCAACAATTCTACTCACTTGAGTGAGTGAACGTGTCAAAAAAGACCAACCAAAGGATGGTTAAAATTTCGAGAAGAATAGTGAATAAGGTGTTCAACCATGGTGAAATATAGTTTACCAAAAAGAAAAAACAAACATCTTATGGCCAACTAGACACAAAATTTACATAAAGAACACCCTAGAAAATCTAAATCTTCAATAGGTAAACATACTAATGGTTAAAGGAGTTGTCTAGAAACCAAAAAATATTTAGGGAGATAAAGTCACCAAGACCTAGTTAGAAAAAATTTCGGAGAAATTTTGGTAGCTTGCATGCACAAATCATCCAATATTCAAGTACCCTCGTAAAGATGGGTACCCTCGTAAAGATGGGCACCCTTCAAGGGTACCACAAGCACTTCCCACTGTTAGTTTTGTTAGCATCATATGGTGTTCTAGTCTCCATAGTTGTCAGAGAGGCTAAGAAACACTAGGAATCCAAAACTCAGAAAAAAATTTAGGAAAATCCACCTAGAGATGCCTTAATTAAGTTAATTAATCAATAATTAAATTTTTCCTAACTTAGGGAAAATGATTAATTAACAGTAAGTAATTGAGGAAGGTGAGATTTCTCTAGAAACTTATACGAATCAACTAGGAAATAATGTCAACCACTGATTATGTTTTAATATTGGCCATTTGAGTCCAACTGTGAGATTGTAAGAAGTCGATGTGTAGATGTAGGAATACACTTGAGATCAATTTCCTTGGGCAGTTTGATTTTTCCTAAGAGAAAAAACATTCTTCCATAAGAGTTTCACCTAGATAGGGGACACAGAGACAGATAGGGATATAGAAAGTGAGTTCGAAGGAATTTTTCCAGTTCTAGAGAGTCAGAAAGAGGAGGTTGAAAATTTTCTCTAGGAGGTTGTGCAGAGGCAGTGCAGAGCCTCAAGTCTTCAATTAAATCTGGCTAAAGGGGAGGATATTTTCAGTTCCAGATGCTAGAAATATTTTCCATAGGGTCGGAGAAGAATTTTCCCAGTCTGTAACAAGCAGGACAACTAGATTGGCGGTTGTTTCACGTAGTGCGTTTGATATGAAGTGTTAGGGTGATGTAGAGCCTAAAAAACCACTTGGACAACTAGCTTTTTAGAGGTCAAATAATGTCGAGATTTCTCGAAGAAAGGGTAAAATACCTTAGTAAATTTTTTCCAGTATTTCTCTTGAGTATATTCTATAGATTGGTGACATTTATTTTACTTATAATTTTCGCAATGCTGCTTAATAATAAAAACCCTCAGTTGCTGTACCTATTTTCCCACAATGGGATTTTCTGGAGACTTTAGTCCATAAATAAAGATTTTATATTTTGTGTGTGCGTGTGTGCCAATATTTTCTCAATTTCTACTTTATAATCCACAATATAAATTCAATAGTGAAACTTTCACATGGTATTAGAGAGAATTTTGGTCAAAAAAGGAAGCTTAGAAGTGGAAGGATAAAATTAGTTTTTCAGAGGGAGTAGTTGGACAAATTTTATGGGGTTGCGTAGTGCCTAGCAACGCAGTACAAATTGTTGGGAAGTTATATTTTTTAGTGCAGGGTTATAGAAAAATACAGCTTGATAGAGTGAGTGATTCCAGCAGGGAGAGGGAGCACCAGTAGTTAAGATGTTTTTTGAGAAAATTTCTTCTTGGGCGCAGAAGGGTTTTGAAATAGTTTCTAGAGTAGAATCTGTGTTGGGTGGAAGAGAAAGTGCATACACGAAGATAATTTATCTTATAGGGTTTCTAGTTTACAAAATATAAATTTCTAGTTGTAGTCATTAGTAAATGAAAGCATATTTTTCTCACTCCATAAGGGAGTGTGAATAGCGTAATTAGTAGTTGAGAAAAATAAAGAGGGAGAATTGTGTTTCGGTTTTAGAGATGGAAAAAACTGGGCTTAGAGACGAAGATAGGTTGGAGGGAGCCTATACTTATGTCATTTGGAAGGTGAGGATATCCTTCCTGTTAGTTGAACATGGCTTGAACACCTTTACAGAGAGTGGTGGCAGTACTGACGGATGCAAATGAGATGAAAGAGTACATGAAAGAAATGGCCAAGGTGAAGTGGATGATCCTTGATGGATTCCAAAACCATATAGTTTCCCACATATCTGGGAAGAACATTGCCAAGGAGATGCGGGATGTTCTCGCATAGCTATATCATAATCCTTCCAAGCAGCGAAAGATATTCCTGAAGAAGTTAAGGAACACTAGGATGTATAAGGGAGAATGCATTGATCCATTTCTCACCAGAATTTAGGAAACCTCAGATCAGCTTGCAGCCATTGGGGATGCACCTTAGGATACAAATATTGTACATTTGGCATTGAATATTGTCTCATAGGATTTGGAGATATTCGTTTAAGGAATATTGCGATGAGATACTCTACCTAGGTGGGACAAGATGTGCTAAAACCTATAGTAGGAGGCGATGACATGAGCACTTGTCAAGACCTCTATCAGCATAAGAAACAATAAGGGTTCAAAAGGTGTGAAGGATGAACAAAATGTGGCCCTTGCTTTAAAGGGTCCCAGTAAAGGATAGGGGAGAATAAGAAAAATAAGTACCTATCTAAGGTCAAGTTCTTCAGGTGTGGTGAGTTTGGACACTACAATACCCAGTGTCCTCAAAGGAATAAGGAAGGGTAGGAGAAACAAGACCAAATGGAAAAATCCACAAAGATACACAAATTTCCCTCTGGGTGGGAGGAAGACTTCCCCATATTTGCAGCTATACCTTGAGGAGTGAGGTGGGATGATATTGTAATATCCCTGGTCAAATTTCCATATAAATAAAATTAATAAAGGAAAAATAATAACCAAGGTCATGGGATACGTATTCCAATATGAATGTTGGGAAAACTATCCTACTTTGGGTGTTCATTTGGTTAATTATGGCTAAGAAAATTTGCAAAGGCAATGGAAAAATGAACTTGGAAAGGAAAAATGGATTTTTTGGCAATTTATTTATGAAAATAATGGAAATTAGGAGAAAATGAAGGTGAAAAGTCACAGGTTGCATAGGAGAAAAATGAAGGAAAATAATGGAAAATGAAGAAAATAGAGGCCTCATTAATAAAAATGCTTCTGAGGATCATTTGGTACTTTTTGACAGTTCAGTTTTAGAACTCTCTCTCTCTATTCTCTCTCTCACACACATCTTGGAAACTTAGAGCATTCTTGGAGCACTATAGTATTGGATCAAGGAAAGCAAGGAAGGGCCACGAAAGAAAAGGGGAGCAAATATTAAGCAAGTAAGATCAGGATCAAGTAGCTACAATGAGATTACTTGCAGGTATTGATTTTCATGTGTGATTTCCTTGCTAGATTTGGCATGCATGGTACATGCATGTGTGTATCAAGTTCTCTTGTTGTCATTAGAATGGGTTTTTCCAGGATTGAAAGTGATTTTCATCCTTTCATTTCCATTTCTGGATAGCCATGGTGTGATTGTTTCTCTTTTACTTGGTTAAGCTGGATTTTCAGATGGCTTCAAAACTGAGTGAGGTGGTCTTTGAATAAGAAAAAAGGCCTAGGAATCCTTGCATTAGAGAAGGTGGGATTGTGGTAAAGTCATATTTTTTGTACAACCGTAGGCCTATGAATCCTCGACCAGTGAATGGTAGGATATATGGTAAATCCTATAAGCATGTCCCCTCAATTAGGCCTAGGTATCCTCGATCGGGGAATGGTGAGATATACGATAAATCCTGAAGGGTTGAGTCACAATTATACCTAGGAATCCTCGACCAGTGAATGGCAGGATATATGGTAAATCCTAGAGACTAGGAGGCAGGAAAATTCCTCACAGTGCAGGTGGATAAATGAAGTGGCATCCATGCTTGTTTAGGGACTAGTGATCTGATGGGGATTGTGGTAAAGCCTAAGGAAACTTGGATTGGTTTTGTTGTGAGTCCCACATTCATGCTTGAAATATGGCATGGGGGTGATTAGATGAAAGAAATATTTGGTTGAGCCCAATCTATATTCGAGTGGTTCGTGGAAGTCCCTGACTTGGTTGGATTTTGCATGCACTAATAAGAGATCATCCTCCTTGGTTTTTCCTGTGCAAATGTATTGGATCATATGCGTTTTTGTGGTTATTATATCCTTGTTCTTCATGTTGTTTATATGTTGGTTATGAGTATTTTTAATGATAAACTTGATGTATGGCTCTCATCATGTTTTTATCAGAAAATGAATAATGAATATATTACCTAAAATATGATAATGCAACTAATGTGATAAGGAAAAAATGTTTCTTTCTGAATCTCAGGTATGTATGAGACCCCTATGCTCATATTATTGTTATGGCTTGTAGACTATATATTTGTGACATGTTTGACGAAATGCCTATTATGGATAGTATGGTCATATCAAGCAGTTGTACCAGTGATTGCATTAGTATCTTTGTTCCATTGTTATTATTTGTTTTTGAAATTTTCATGAAGTTCTAAGCAAAGGCTTGATACCTGTCCCTGAAAAATTGGCTCAAGATCTGTGGTCGCTGGCTCATAACTACCTGGAAAATTCCATATTCAGTGGCATGCCTTATTGTGGGAGCGACGAGAAGGCCTCAGTCGCATTCATGGCTTGTCATGGGAGCATCTTGTTGGGAATCATGATTGTCGTGAGACCAAAACCCGCAGGCATTAGTCAACGATCGCATCGCCAGAGATAAGGATCATGAAAGGTGGTTAGTCCATGCCGTGAAAAACACGGGGAGCATTGATTTATCCAATGTCCAAAAATATCCCCCCCAACATAATTCGGGTGTGTATCGAACTCATTACCTACACTCTGATACCACTTGTTGGGAATCACTATTGTTGTTATACCAAAACCCATAGGTGTTAGTCAACGATCACATTGCCAAAGATAAGTATCCATGAGAGGTGGCTAGTCCATGTCGTGAAACACATGAAGAGCATTGGTTTATCCAATGTCCAACATGGTTGAGGGTCCAAATCAGTAAAAATTCAAGTTGTCTAAAGGGTTGGTCACCTAGAAGGGTTGGTTGGATCTTTAAGGTTTTGTAGCATGTGTGGAAGGTCATATTGGTTATGCTTTGTCCGTTCCACTTCCTTAACTATACATGGGGAGTTGAATCACATGATAGTAAGCTCTCGTCACATTTTTACCCCAGTGGATGAGTTATCTTAGGTGAATGTGGGAGGAGGGTGTTATAGGGTGGATTTAGAGCATGGTTCACCACTTAGACTAGATGGGCAGTGTGTTGGTCATGAATACATCTCAATTTCATATGTTTTCTTTATGTTCATGGTCCATGTGCTTGTTTTGTATGCATGGTGGTGGTCATCGTTGTAGTTATGTCACCATGTGAAATTTTATGGTGTTATTGTTAGATGTGGTCATCATGAGTGTATGTCGGTTATTTCTTTGGTTATGCATGTTAATGTTTATATGTTGTTATGCATACATTTACATGGTGATAGTTATCGTGTGTAAGGTCAGTATGGTCATGCATTGATAACTGGATAATGGTCAAAATTATGAGTATATGCTAACATGATTATGTTTATACATGAATTGCACTAATTTGGCTGATCTTTCAGATCATATATCCTCCCCTAAACTATATTGAGGTATGTTTATTATGTTATGTTTTGGTTTTAGCTAACATGGTATACTTGCAGGAAAGAGATCAAAGGTGATTAGCAAGATGGTATACTACAATTCACAAGATCCTCCCTATGGATTAGATGATCAACATGGTGGTGGGGATTACTCTGAATTATAAGACACATTGAGAAGTGTAAAGGAAGATATAAGAATTTGCAAAGAGGATAATGACAAAATAATGCACGCACGAGAGAAAAAATAAGAATTTATTACAGTAATCCTTCATAGTTTGTTAGAATTATAGAGGCAAGGATGACTTCGGATCAACCATGGGTAGGAGGTTAGGAGTAATGGGGCATATGGAATTATATCTCATGGTAGACATAGGTCGGACAAATATGACATGATCAGAGATGGAAGGATCTTGAATACTCTAAATAGGAGAGATGGTGGACATAGGTTCTATTTTAGTTCTAGATTTGATGGGCACTATGATCGTCGTCGTTATCATCTATATAGGAGGAGTAACATGGGATATTTTCCATATGAGTTCAAGAAAGAGAAGACACCCACCTTTGATGGGGATTTGAATAAGCTAGAGGATGCAGAGGCATGGTTACTTGGGATGAAGAAATTCTTTGAGTTGCATGATTATAAAGAGAACATGAAGGCCGAAATAGTTATCTTCACCTTCAAAGAGAAAGAAAACATCTGATGGGAAGATGTGAAATAGGCCAAAGACATCAATATAGAAGAGTGTAGTTGGCATGAATTCAAGAGAATTTTCAGTAAGAAATACTTGTAGAATGGTACTACGACAACTAAACTAATGAATTCTATGAGCTAAAGATGGGATCAATGACATATGAGGATTATATGACCAAGTTCTTGGAGTTATTGAGGTATGTACCTTATCTTAAGGATGAGAAAGCTAAAATTTAGAGATTTTTCGATAGATTTCCATTAGCATTTAGAGATTGGATTGCATATGATGAGCCCCAGTCACTTGAGGAAGTTATTTGGAAATTGAAACAATGTTATGAGGAGACAAATCATAATACATAATCTCAACAAGATTGGAAAGGGAAAAGCTAAAGGTAAATGGTAGCCAAAAATAACAAGGCCTTAGGATGCACATTAGAAAGAGAATTTTGCACCTTATAAGAAGTTCAACGTAGTTAGATAGGGACATGGGTCACAACACATAGTTAGATAGGGACATGGGTCACAACATGGAGGGAAGGGGTGATGGTACCAAAAGGTTGCAGTGTTGGACATGTGTTAAGGAGCATCTTAAGAGGTATTGTCCACAGAATTAGGGTGGTAGGCCTCAAATACACAGTGCATAGGAAGCGCAAACAATTGGGGATGTTGGGAAAAGAAATCCTCATATCTATGCAACATTGGATAATAGGCAGGAAGATCACGAGGCATCTATTATCGAGATGGATGGTAAGTTTTTTGATCAAGTTGTTTCTATTTTGATTGACCCTAGATCTAATTATAGTTATGCTCATATTGACTTGGTGTATAAGTGTGGTTTGAATAAATAAGTGCATGCAGAGTCTTGGTTAGTGTAGTTGGTTATAGGTACGAATAAAAGTGTTCATCATTGGGTAATAGCTTGTACATTCGAGTTGAATGGTATGCCTACACTAGCACATTTGAATGTATTTCCATTGGGATCATATAGTATGATTTTGGGTATGGATTGGTTGTATCTTCACAGGACTAAGTTGGATTGTTATGATAAATATATTGAGTGTTTGGATGCCAATGGGGAAAAAAGAATATTGTGGGGTAGGAAGAAGGCAATGTCAATCAGAATGGTCACAACTATGTAGGAAAATCACAGTCACTAAAAAGGGTGTGTTTTATTCTCATGACATGTTTCCAGTGATAAAATTAAGGAGGATGAGGATGCAAAGATATTAAGTAGGTACCCAATCTTGTAGCAGTTTCAGGACGTGTTTCCAGTAGAGATTTTAGAGTTTTCTCCTCATATAAAATTGGACTTTTCAATCAAGTTCATACTAGGGTCAACACCATAATTAAAGGCACCTTACAGGATGAGCACTTCAGAGTTAGTATAATTGATGTTGCAGTTGAAGGAAATCACTAATAAGGTATACCTTAGGCCAAGTGTAACTCCATGAGGTGCACTAGTATTTTTTTTGAAAAATAAGATGGTAATCTCATGTTATTCAATGATTACGAAAATTTGAACAAGGTAACCATTAAGAACATGTATCCATTGTGGAGGATTGATGAATTTTTTGATCATTTGAAGGGAGAAGAAATGTTCTCGAAGTTTGATCCAAGATCAAGATACTATCAGGTAAGCATCAAAGAAGAGGAGATTTACAAGAAAAATTTCTGGACTAGGTATGGGCATTATGAGTTTGTTATAGTTCCATTTGGTTTGACTAATGCTCCAACTACTTTTATGTGCTTGATGAATAGTGTGTTGCGTCCTTATGTGGAAAAGTTTGTTATTGTATTCATTGATAACATCTTGATTTATTCTAAGAATGAGGAAGAGCATGATGAACACTTAGCAACATTATTGATATTGTTGAGAGAGCATCAGTTGTATGCTAATCTTAGTAAATGCAGTTTCTTTCATACAAAAGTGCATTACTTGGGACATGTTGTTTCCAAGGAAGGCATAGTAGTGGATCCAGAAAAAATAAGGGATGTCATGGAGTGGGCATCTTCTAGAAATGTGGATGAGATAAAATAATTGATGGGTATAGCAGGTTACTACAAGAGGTTCATCGGGAAATTCTCTTGGATTGCATATCCTATCACGTCACTATATATGCAAGGTAAGAAATTTGAATGGAAAAAGGAATGTGCACCAAGTTTTGAGTAGTTCAAGAACTTGTTGACAAATTCTCTAGTGTTAAATATTGCAGATCTAGACAAAGATTTTTTGATGTGTACAGATGCTTGCAATAGAGGACTTAGTGGAATCGTTATGCAGGAGGGGTAGGTAGTATGCTATGAGTCATAGAAACTAAATGAGCACGAGCATAATTAACCGACATATGATATTGAGTTGGTCGTGATCATCCATGTATTGAATATGTGGAGGCAATATCTTCTTGGAAGGAAGTTTGTATTGATGAGCGATCACAGTGGATTGAGATACTTGTTCAACCAGTTGAATCTGAATTCCAAGCAAGCTATATGGATGGCCACGACTAGTCAGTTTTAATTTGAGTTCTAGTACATTAAAGGTAAGGATAACATGGTTGCATATGCTCTTAGCAGGAGGATATAGGTGAATCATATAATAGTTATGAGTTCTTATGGGACATACTTACAAGATTCGATCTTACAAGAAAGACAACATGATGACAGGTACATGGAGCTTATGAATAGGTTACAATAGGGTACAGGTGACCAAGATGTGGACTATCATATTACAACATATGGTTTATTCATGCTTAGGGACATGATATATGTGTCGCATGACAAGGAGCTCAATAATACTATCTTGTGAGAGTTTCATGCTAAGACGTTTTCAGGTCACCCATGATACTAGGAGATATTGAGAACGGTGAAGAATTTTTATCATTGGTCAAATATGAAGAAGGAAGTGGTAGATTTTGTGGCTAGCTTGGATTATCAGCAGGTGAAAGCAGAATGTAAGAATCCAAGACGAATACTACAGTTGATTCCAATTCCAAAGTGGAAATGGAAGGTCATTTCCATGTATTTCATCATAGGTTTTCCGAGGACATCTAGACAACATGATTCCATGATCATGGTTTTGTAGACAAGTTGTAAAAGGTAGCGCACTTCCTTCCAGTGAACACAATTTATTCAACTAACTATGTAGCATAGGTATTCATCATAGATGTAGTGAGGTTTCATAGTCCACTGAAGAAGATTGTATCATACATGGATGATATGTACTTATAAGTTTTGGAAGGAGTTGTTTAAAGGTTTGGGGACAAATTTTGCCTTCATCACAACTTATCATCTGCAGATAGATGGAAAAATGAAGAGAGTCAATAGGATATTGGAGGAAATGTTGAGAATGTATGTGATGCATCAGCAAAGGATATCAGAGGATTATATTTCGTTGACTTATAATAATGGTTATCAGGAGTCATCAACGATGAGTCCATTTGAAACACTATATGGGAGAATTTGTAATACTCCCATCAGTTGGAATGATCTAGTGAAAAAGTTGTTGATAGGATCGGATATGTTGGCGGATATGGAATAGGAAATGTAGGTAACAAAAAAAAATCTAAAGGAAACACATGACAGGAAGAAAATTTATTCAAATCAGAATAGGATGTTTAAGGAGTTTCATGTTGGGGAAAAAATGTACTTGTGCATCAAGCCCAAGAAGAGCTCCTTGAGGATCGGGTCATGTGCCAAGCTGGCACCTTAGTTTTTTGGACATTTCAATATTCTTGAAAGGATTGGACTAGTAGCGTATCTACTTGTACTGCCTCCAACAGTGAACTTCCATGATGTTTTCCATGTGTCATTACTTAAGAGGTATGTTAAATATGTTGAACGTGTGATTGACTGGTATGTATTGTAGGTGGTGTTAAGTCTCCATTTTGCCCATTTCTTACATCCTTTCCAAGCCTTACCTCCCCTATTTCTGAACTCCTTCCACCCTTAATTATGCTTAGTTCAGCTATATTTTCTATTTTTGGCTAAAAGGGTACTATAAGTGTAAGGTATGTCAAATTAACATAATAAGTGTCATTTTTCCTTAGAATTAAAGTATTCTTTGATCTAGCTATAACTTTACTGAATTACTACTCCCACTGATCTAGAACTTATGTGCAGATTTGATTTTGATTCGAAGTAGCTCCACAAAATCTTGAAGACATCTCGTGCAGCCATAATTTTTGCAACATCTCCGGATTTCCTGCAGCAGTTCCATATTTCCTGCAGATGCCGTGATTTTCTGTAGCCGCTGATTTCCTGAAGGGACATCAGCGGTTGAATATATTCTACTTATTTCCAGATCCAGCAAAGACATGGTTTTTGTGGGGAATTCGTTGCACATGAAGGCTATCCTATTGGATGATTCGAACCTCTTTTTGGAACAACCCGAACTTACAAGATTTCTTCTCGTGACTAGATTTCCTGCAGCTTCCGCTATGTAACAAAAATCATCTAATCCATGCTTTCAATCATGGATTAGACTCAACAAAAGCTAAATTTGATAATTCAGACTTTTATTGTTGGATGATAGCTTAGATAAGTCATTCGAGCCAAATATGGGCTTTAGAGATTGTATAAAAGGAGATTAATTTCATATTGTAAAGGGTGGTTGGGTTGGGATTTCGACTAATAAGAAATATATGAGACTGCACTTAGCTGTATATTTTCATATTAATACAATATATTATGTTTTTTCTACTTTTATTAGCAACCTCTTCGAGTTTTAAAGGGGTTGTGAGTGAGGGAGGGCCCCCTTGGCTCACAACTCCTACAGTGCAGTGTGTGTGTGTTTAATTATATTTATGCAGCAATAATTATTTTACAAAGGTAATGCATTCTTTCTAAAGTTTCAGCAGCAGATTTTTAATTGATTGAATGATTAAGTTTATTATGTTAATGTGTTAATTTCATCTGATCAAAGCTTGGATTTATGATTGTCTAAGTTGGTTTCATGATTATTGTAATTTGATCTTTTATCTTTTCATGATCAATATCAGCAATACCGAGAGCTGTAGAGGGATGTTATATTCCACTCCATAGCCTTTGCTGCTAAGTATAGATGAAGGAAAGAGGAATTAGTTTGTGTGTGTATGAATAGGTAATCTATGAACACTTAGAGTAATCAACCTACATATATTTTGCATAGTATCTCACAAGATTACCTACCCTAGGTTGATAATTTATGATTGGAAAATTATAAGTGTATGATTTCACTCAACATTTTGGCGAGGTTGCAAGGGAGGTGCTACGGGATGTTACTGAAAGTGTTTTAGTTTGATTTTTTTGATTTTGTTTTTTTTTTCAGGACTGGGGGATTCCAATTGATAATACAAAGGGAAAATCCCACACACCCATAGAGGTCTAAAATCTGCCAAAGCCATGTCCTGATTTTTTAGTAAGTAGATTTTTTTTTAATTTGTTTGTATAACATATGAATAGGGTCCAATATTTTCGATTTTTTCTCATGGTGGTGTGAGCACCACTTCAATTACTAATACAATGTCCAAAACAAGGAAGTCATCAAGAAATAAGGCAATAAAGAAAGAAGAATCTAAACCGGAGGTCTGTAGTCTGGAGCAGGTTAATAATTTCACAACAGAATCCTATGTTGGAAAATATTCTATTGCTGCCCATCTCGAGTCTCCCCTATTGGAATAGGGTCCCTTGCAAGCTGCGAAACTAGTCCATTTTGTACATTTTTTAATTATATTTAGTCTAACGCAGGGGTTTTGGGGTGGGTCAAAGCCCCTAAAGCATTGTAAATGGGTCAAGGGTAGACCAAGAGTCTGCAAACCATGGTTTGCGAACCATTTGATGCGTAGGCCGAAATAGTATAATTAGTTGAACCTTTTTGAGTTGTAGGATAGATTAAGAATGATAAGAGATTGTTGCTAAGTGCGAATCGATAGATCTGGTCAAGGTTGTTGGGTAAGGACTCCTGCTACTGTGTGCACGGAGGGCCTCTGTCCTGCTATGCGGAGGGCCTCTATCCTGCTATGTGCGGACCCTCTTGTTGTGTGCGCAGGTTGGGTTTTGGGGTATTGTAGGCAGATCTAGAATATTAATGAATGCAAAATTATTGTTGACTATATGAATCCACTAGAATTACTGTGATATGAATCTGTGATGTTTGATTACTTAATATATGATGTTGTGTTATTGATTTAAGCTGCGAACATACTTGTGTTACTTGTTTATTATGCGATCTGGGGTTGATCTATTTTACTTCATTCAAGAATATCTGGAATAGCTGTGTTATCATTATATGAGTTCATAATCTGTTGATTTCTGTGAGTGTCATTGTTGTTACGCACGTGGATGCGAAGGGAATCTGTAGATATAGGCTCTGTGATATAAGATATGGTCACTATAAGGGTGAACGCAGCTCTGCTTGGCTTACCTGCCGTCTCCCAGGGTGCGGAAACCTAGTTCCAGCACCCACCCATACTACTTCGGGTGAGACTTTGGCGAGCGCAAGCAGGTCACTGCCGAAAGGGCCAGTAGTATAGGGGTTTGTTAGCAAACCTTGAACATCTGAACCTGGTTCAGGACCCCTCAAGCCAAAAAATGGTTCTGTTGCTGGGACCTGGAGCATTTTGAGAGAGGGATCGGTAATGCCAAGGCCGTACTAGAAGCCTAAGAGAAAGGAAATTAATGAATGGTTTGAACAGCAAGTTCAGGAATTTTTCGTAAAAGAAAATTGTAGTGAGAGGTTGACCACCAAAGAGTGGAATAATAAGTACATTTTCACAGAGATCTATGAGATATTCTTTGTAACGATGGTGATCGAGCTCTAGGAGTGGCTCGCAAGACTGGTAGAATTTCATAAGTGTTGGAAGGACAAGCGGATCACAGAGTGGAGCCCCGAACTAATCCAGCAGTTAGAAAATATTTATAACACCGTCACTCGCATAGTGGACCATTGGGTAGACAGTGCGTTAGGAGGATTTTTGACAGAAATTGCCATCGATCAGTTTGTCTCCTACTCTGAAGCAGAGCGAAGATTCTTCACTGGGTTCTAAGGTAAGTTTCTGAAGACCTTACCATCACTGATCAAGATATTATTATGCTAAAAGAGTATTTTGTGTAGCAATACCGAGTGAATGACCTCTGATCTGGATGGGATCACAACGCGAAGTGGAAAATACTACAGGACCAACCTAGAAGGAGATAGATTGGCCTACAGTCCAGTAAGGGAAGCAGCTTCACAGAATCCTCCAGCCACACCGCTTTCAAACCAGCCTAGAGGTAAGAATTCACCTACCCCTCTGCCACCAGAAGATGACATGGCTACGCACATGAAGTTGCTGACCTTTAAGGGTGTGGGGGATGAAGACATGGATCAGTTTTAGTTTGTCGCAGGATCGGTATGGACTGCACAGAATGTAGCTAGTGATGCAGTGAAAAGGGCACAACTGTCCCTTGCCTTCAAAGGAAGAGCTTTGGACTGGTAAATGGGATACATCGTCCAAAACGCAAATGCAACCAATGAAGATATTAAGAACACCCTGAAACAACAATTGAAGAAACCTAAGTCCTACTCCCAAATCGTGGTTGATCTAAAGGATTTCAAGCAAGGGCCTTCTGAATTTGTGTGGGAGGTTGATCAGCGACTGAAGAAGGTGATCAGAGAAGGGGGACTCCAATATGATGACCGACAACACACGGAATGGTTTATTGCTATGTTTCTACCTCACCTGCACATACCTATGGGGCACCAAACTTTCAAATCACAGGAGAAGGCCTTGGAAGGTGCCATGAAGTTAGAAGTTGCACCTCGGGACGAGACTCAACTGGGCGTCCAACAGATCTAGGGACAACTAGAAGCGATGCACATAGAAATCCATAACCTGCGAAAGGAATGAGGGGCAGAGGCTAGCCCCGAGAAATGGTGCATACGGTGTTGGGTGAATGGCCATACCAAGGATAAATGTCCTCTGTTAGCAGACTATATGCAAGTCGGGGGACCTAGCCCATTACGCCCTAGGGAAGCTACGTGACCCAGTGGGCTAGCGCTATGGTGCGATGATTGTTGCGTCGTAGGGCTGCACGATACTAACCATTGTCCCCGCCTTGCTGCATATGTTCCAAAGATAAAGTAGCAATGGTGTAGGTCCTGCAAATCTGTGGGACATGATGAACAGAACTGTTAGATCCATGATCTGATGATTGATCGAGGAAACTTATACAGGGTACAATTAGACCCTGCGTCACCGAGAACCCCTGCGGGTATAGGTGGCTCCCCATCAAGGGGTAGGGGAGGAGGGCGTAGTGGAAGTTCAGGACGGGGATGAGGTCAGCTAATCTATTATAATTGTGGAGAAGTAGGACACTTTGCAAGGGACTGCTTGAAACCCACTAGGAAATCCTACCAATATGGAAAATAGCTAGACCATGCAATTGAATATTTCCCAATCTTGATAGCAAAAATGCAGGAAAAGCAGTCGACACCTACGCAGAATGTGTATAGAGTTAAGGCTGAGCTGCGAGACAAAGATCCAAGTGTGAATGTGGTGACACGCAGTGGGATGGCCACCAGGGGACCTGAGGAGGAGGCTGCGATGGAACCTCTGATCCGACAAGTTGTTAGTAAACAAGAAGGTTTGGACCTAAAAAAGGGGAAAGAAACATTTGTCACGGCTCGCAAGGACTTTGCTAATGTAGAGGCGGCTATTGCTCGGCCACCTACGAACCTCAAGGCAGATGAGGAGGTCGAGCCCTTTTTGCAGGCATGGATGAATCTACTGCATAACCCAAAGGCTATGGAGAATCTTCAGGCATTAATAGATAACTGCACAGTGTGACCCAATCTACCTCCGGAGGTCAAGGATGTGCACAAGCTATACAGGTATAAGAAACGCATCGGAAGATAAATGTGGTTGTCTGCGTAGATTGGTGACTATGAAATGAGTCAGGTTATTTTGGACCTGGGGTCAGATGCAAACGTATTACCTAAACAGACTTGGCAACGAATGGGAGAGCCTAAGTTGGAATGGTCCACTATTCAGCTGTGCATTGCAAATCAACAGAAAATCATCCCACTAGGAAGGTTGTCTAAAATTACGGCCGATATCACAGGAGTAAAGGCTCGAGCCGAATTTGAAGTAATTTAAATTGTAGAAGATGCAAACCCCTACCCTGTGCTCTTAGGGCTGGAATGGGCCATAGATATGGGCAATATCATCAATCTCAAAAAGAGAAGCATGGTGTTTGAGAATAACAATAAAAGGGTGATAGTACCATTAGATCCTGTGGAAGGTGAATGATACACAGAGCTAGTTTGTGATGAAGAGGAGGTGGATCACATTTATAAGTTGACTGCGCGGGATGAATATTGGATCAACCCCATGGAGGAAGGAGTACTATGCTGGGAAAAGGATAAGGAATGCTTCTCTCACTCTGATGGGGAGATGGAGAATTGGCAAAACCGATTGCATGATGCCTCGGCTCTGTGATGTCTTCGTTTCAGAAGGGACTTCTGCATTTCCTCAGAGGTAAGAGACCTACCCTACTTTGATGGTTTTGGTAGCATTAAGGAATTTTTGTGAGCATTCAAAGCAGAGGTTCCCAAGGGACGAAGGCTATGGGCCCTTAAGCTAGCCATGTGTGGAACACCTGCGCGTTGGTGGGAGACGCATGAGGAGGCATTCCAAGATTGGGAGGAATGTCGGGATATGATGATCCTGCGATTTGAAGCCCCAACTAGTGTGCGGGTCAAAACATTCCTTGGATCGGAAGATCCATGTGAATATCAGTTTGCATGGGAAGAACAGTGGTCTGACAATACGACTAAGGAGTGGGCTCACCTGCTAATTCATGACCTAGGGCCGCTTCCATCTGCATGGAACTTATATGCAGAGCTACATCAACGCACCTGCCACTAGGGGACAATGAAGGAAGAGTTCCTGGGAACATTTGGGTTAGTAGGTGAGACCAGGGCGCTTGACGCAGTCCTGCGAGACATTGACACTAGGGTTTGGGGTGAATCGCACCTGTTTATCGCACTAGAATTACCCACATGGGAAACACAGATACCAAGCATGGTCAACTACCGTAGCCTAGCCCCAACGAAGGGTAAGGATGATCCGCGAGCTACATTTGACTCATAATTGAAAGGGGTGCACATGAATATCGAGCCGCTCAGGCTGTGCATGGGTAGCAATGGAACGCACCCTACATTGGCTAAGAATAGGGATGCATATATAGAAGGTAGATTTATCATATATTCGGAAACCCTCACAACAAGGAAACAGCTGCGGTCACTCATCCATACAGGGTATTACAGAAATTTTGTTTGGGAATATGCGCTACTTACAGCACCTCTAAAATACTTGTTTCCGAAAGGGGTTCGGTTCGGTTGGAATGACACCTGTCGGGAAAATATGTCTTTGGTTGTGAGGTACCTAGGGAACAGGCCTGTGTTGGGGGAGGATGCACAGAAGGCACAAGTGTTTGACCCAAGTGTAGCAGGAATGTTGAGCACACAGGAGATTCAAAAACTAGTTGTTGGCACACTAACAGCTAGTAGGAAGCAAAAGTTATTGTTGAAAGGCACGACCCCTTGGCATTTAATGAGGTGGATTTTGGGGAGTTTTGACCATTTATCTGATGGTGAGTTCCAGGTGAATTTTACCCTACCATTGGGTGACCGCAAGTGCTATAAAAAGGGCAGGGTAGCTCAGATAAGGGATCCACCTCACTTGCATAGATTTTACTTCTCACCTTTGTCTCGAGCGAACTTGAGCTATACGATTCTTCTAGTCAGCACTATCCCTTTCATGTCTGATCAGCCTACTCCTTCTAACAGTAGCCATCCAGAGTTGGGATTCCTTTTCCATGCTAGGATGATGGCCACGAACCCTACTGAACCCTCAGGAAGTGTTGCCCCCGCTGATTGCCTCCGTTAACACACTACGCGCACAGGTGGAGACCCCACCACCACAGTGACTCAAGACGAGTCACAAGACTGTGTTGGGGGACTGTTGGAACAGGTCCCATGCAAGTTGTGAAACTGGTCCATTTGTCATATTTTTTTATTATATTTAGTCTAATGTAGGGGTTTTGGGGTGGGTCAAAGCCCCTAAAGCATTGTAAATGGGTCAAGGGTAGACCAAGAGTCTGAAAACCATGGTTTGAAAACCATTGGATGCGTAGGCTAAAATAGTATAATTAATTGAACCTTTTTTAGTTATAGGATAGATTAAGAATGATAAGAGATTTCTGCTAAGTGCAAATCAATAGATCTGGTCAGGGTTGTTGGGTAAGGACTCCTGCTGCTGTGTCTGCAGACGACCTCTGTCTTGTTGTGTGCAGACCCTGCTACTGTGTGCGCAGGTTGGGTTTTGGGGTATTGTAGGTAGGTCTGGAAGATTAATGAATGGAAAAGTATTGTTGAATATCTGAATCCACTAGAATTACTGTGATATGAATCTGTGATGTTTGATTACTTAATATATGCTATTGTGTTATTGATTTAAGCTGCGAACATACTTGTGTTACTTATTTATGATGCGATCTGGGGTTGATATGTTTTACTTCATTCAAGAATATCTGGAATAGTTGCGTTATCATTATATGAGTTCATAATCTGTTGATTTTTGTGAGTGTCATTGTTGTTATGCACGTGGATGCGAAGGGAATCTGTAGATATAGGCTCTGTGATACAAGGTCTGGTCACTATAAGGGTGAACACAAATTTTCTTGACTTACCTACCCTCTCCCAGGGTGCGGAAACCGGGTTCCAGCACCCACCCATACTACTTCGGGTGATACTTTGGCATGTGCAAGTAGGTCACTGTCGAAAGGGCCAATAGTATAGGGGTTTGTTGGCAAACCTTGAACTTCCGAACCTAGGTCAAGACCCCTCACGCCAACATCCCCTTACAAGAAAGACATCATCTCGACTTAGTGGTCATCCTAAAGAGGAATTCCTCGTGAATCCTTTCATATAACTAGAACTCCAGATCATTTATTTTGAAGAATCTGTAGCCTTCCAAGGTCCCACTTTTTCTTGGACTGATATGGCTCATATAGAAGGCACTACTAAGAACGAGGAGAAACTATTTGCATTTTAATTTCCTATTAAGGAGACTCTTGGAGCTAATAAGATGAAAAACATTCCTCTCTCAATGTTGCCTAATTTTCGTGGTGCCTCTAATGAATACCCTGATGCCTTCCTATTTGAATTCGATCTACTATGCAGAAGTTATGCCTATTCTTCCAATGCTTAGAAGCTAAAGTTATTTCCTGCTATATTGAAGGATGTAGCACTCAGGTTGTTTATGGGGTTGGCATAAAACTCCATTACAACTTGGGATAAAATGAAGAATGTGTTCCTGAAAAAGTACCAAGACTATTGTAGGACTAGGGATCTCATGGAAGAAATATTTGGCATGACTCAGAAGGAAGGGGAGAGCCTTGAATATTTGGTGGAAAGATTCCAAAATAACTTACAAATATCTAAGTTGAATCAACTGGATTAAGAGACCAAGAGAACCATTTTTCTTAGGGCAATCAGTTCAAAGTATCTGGAGGTCTTAAATTTAATGGGAGCAGGTGATGTATCAAAGCTAAGCTATGATGATGTGTGTGATCTTTGTAGAAGATATGCCAGAGGAAATTCCAAGGTTGGAGGGCTGTCACGAGACACTTCTTCTAGGCTTGTTAAATTAGTTGTCAGAGCTAGAGTAACCCAAGCTGAAATGGGTAATTTATTTGAAAATTTTAAAACTAATATTCTTAGCACTTTGTCTTCACAATTCGATTTTTTGCAGGCTAAGACGAAACAGGAAAAACAAGATGAACTGGAGAAAGCCTTGGCTGTGTTCTTCTCCAAATGCAGGAAGAAACACGCTCTAATGGGATTCCCTGTTGACAGTATAGAGTTATGTCAAATTTGCAAAGCCAAGAATTCCACTATTCAATGTCCTTCTTTGCCTAAATTCAAAGCAACATATATCGCAGATCAAGAAGCTGTCAATGCACTTTATGTAATGGCATCTCAAAAACCATGGCAGCCACGTCTTACAGGTATGTCACAACCGCATTTTCAATTTCCTTATGCTCAAAATCATATGTGGAATATTCTAATGCCCTGGCAGTCTTGGCCCCCTCAACAACCTTGGCAAGGGAACTATTATTACCCTGCTTCACAAAGTTTCCCAACTCAAAAATTTTATCCTCCACACCCCACACCACAAAAAATGATACAACTGCAACATCAACTCCAATTGACTACCCCACCAAATCAACCTCATCCCACACAGCTACCTTCTCAGCCAGTTTCTAACCCCAACAATAAAACCATCCAATCCGCTCACAATATTTGATTGGTTACTTTTCCCACTTTTCCTACATACTGTATTTCACCACAGACGGTGTAGGAAATTTATGTTCCTGTGCTGCAGGAATTCCCCATGCCGTTGCAAGAAATATTTGTTCCTGTGCTGCACGAATTCTCTGTGTCATTGCAGGAATTCCCTGTGCCACTGCAGGAAATTAAACTTAGATCGGGAAAACTGGTGACTCATCTCGAAAGAATTGAAGAGATTATAGAGGAAGATAGCCTAGATATACCTAAAGATGAAACCACACCTAAACCAGCAAAATCATCTAGGACACAAGAATCTTCATCATCCCATATATTCCAAGCTGATTTTCTAGAGAGGTTGGAAATGGAAATAAAAACAAAATAGCCCAAGTTCGATCTTGTGTCTAAAATGAGAAATATGTGCATTAAGATCCCATTGCTGCAAGAAATCAAGGACATCCCAATATATGCCAAAACAGTAAAGGAACTATGTACCAAGAAACCAGGAAGACAAAAGGGAGAACCCTCCACAATTCAAGTAGGCAGAAAGCTTGCAATTTTAATGTCCAGCGGATTTGTTACTGAAAAATATGTCGACCAAGGAATCCTTGTGGTTATCACCTTTATCAATGGGTATCCCATAAAGAACACTTTTATTGACTTAGGTGCAGCCATTAATGTGATGACTATGGAGACTTTATCTCATATAGGATCCTTTGACTTATTACCCACTCGTACCATGTTAGAATTAGTAGATAGTTCTAAGGTTAAGCCAGAGGGTGTATTAGAAGCCATTGTCATCTCGTTAGATTCTTGGGAGTACCCTGCAAAATTTGATGTTCTTCAACCTAAAACCAACTTGGGAGGGCATCCATTGATCTTGGGGAGGCCATGGTTGGCCATGACTGATGCCTACATAGGGTGTAGATTTGGAAACATGATCATCACTCATGGGGCTGAAACAAATCACATCAATCTGTATCCCCCCGCTAAACCCCTCTTGAGATCAGAGAATACACATTGGGTTGAAGAAGAAGAGCATGATTCTAAGTGTACCCAACCAATATTAACAATAGCCCAAGCCATGAGTCTTAAGGAAAATTCTGAGGAAAATATGATAAATTTTTGTATTTCTAATCATTATTTTCCGCAGCATCTAGAAGAACAATTTAGTCATAATTTAGATATCATTGATGATCTACAAAAAATTATGAAAACAGTACATCTTCTGAATTACATTCAACCCTCTTATCTGAATTTCCTGCATATTCAATGACTGAATGGGGGAGTAAGGTAGTGGATTTTTTTCCTGAAAAATCTTTAAACATTAATTCTACCTTTTATCCTGAACAAGAGAAACAATTAATTCAAACATTGAAAAAAATTTCAGAAACATTTTCATGGGAATATACAGATATGAGGGGCATCCACCCAAACACATGCATTCATTATATTTATATAGAATAAAATTCTAGGCCTGTGAGACAACCACAAAGTAGGATGAACCCCGCTTTAAGGGAAATTGTAAAAGATGAATTGTAGAAATTATTAAATGTAGGTTTCATCTACCCTATCTTAGATAGCCAGTGGGTGTCCCCACTGGTTATTGTCCCCAAAAATAATGGTAAATGGGGAGTGTGTGTATATTACAGGGAATTAAACAAAGATACCCTAAAATACCATTTCCCTTTACTGTTTATAGACCAAGTATTGGACACTCTAGCAGGAAACAAGTATTTTTCCTTCCTAGATGGGTTCAACAGATACAATCAGATTAGGATAGCTCCAGGAATCAGGAGAAGACAAAATTTACATGTACTTGGGGTACATATGCATATAAAGTATTACCATTTCTTCTATGCAACGCACCTGCCACATTTCAACGGGCGGTCCATGGTATTTTTTTCTGATCTTTTGCAAGATTATGTGGAAGTTTATATGGATGATTTTACAGTCATGGGTGATACTTTTGATGAGGCTTTACATAATCTTGAAATTTTTTTGCAAAGATGTAGAGAAACTAATTTTTCATCAAGTATTGAAAAGTCTTTTATGATTATGACTGAAGGTATTGTTTTGGGTCATCATTTTTAAATTTTGCGGGGAATTAAATTTGATCCAACAAAAAATGAAGTTATTGTAAAGATACCCCCACCAATCAATAAAAAGGGAGTGTAGAGTTTTCTTGGACATGCAGGCTACTACAGAAGGTTTGTTGAAAATTTTACAAAGGTAGCCTCTCCATTGTTTAAATTATTGACTAAAGAATCTGAATTTCATTAGAATAATGAGTGTCAAGCTGCATTTGATAAACTAATGGAAAATATTTCTTTAGCACCTGTCTTGAGAGGCCCAGATTGGAATTTTACCTTCCATATTTCCACTGATGCTTGTGATTCAGCCATAGGAGAGGTATTGGGTCAAAAGGAGGATCATGTAACCCATGCTATTTATTTTGTTAGTAAAAATTTAACTCCTGCAGAACCAAATTACACTGTAAATGAAAAAGAATTCCTTGTTTTGATTTATGCTATTAACAAGTTTAGACACTACATCATGGGTTATGAAGTTTTTTACACATAGATCATTCTGATATTTGTTATCTCATGAATAAACCACTCACTAATTTCAGAATCACTAGGTGGTTGTTGCTGCTACAAGAATTTGATATCACACTATTGGATAGGCTGGAAAAAGAAAATCAGGTAGTTGATTTCTTGTCTAGGCTCAACCATGTAGGCAAGGATGTTCATGTTAATGATAACTTTCTGAATGAAAAATTATTTTCCATCTCTGTTAAAATGCCTTGGTTCACATACATGGCTAATTATCTTGCTACAGGAAAGTTTCCACCTTATTTTTCATCTAATAAGAAAAAGAGAATTATTAGAAAAAGTGTTGATTACTCTTGGATTAGGGCAGATCTCTTTTTCACTGGACCTGATTTGATTATTCGTAGGTGTGTCAGGGAATATGAGATCTATGACATCTTGAAAACCTATCATGATCAACCTTGTGGAGGACACTTTGCAGACAAGCAGAAAGCTTATTAGATCCTTCCCTCAGGTTATTATTGGCATAGTCTTTTCAAAGATGCAAAGGAGTATGTTTGGAAGTGTGATATCTACCAAAGAATGGAGTGGCATGTACAATCAGATACCTTTGCAACCACAGGTTCTCATAGAACCCTTCAAGAGGTGGGAACTTGATTTTGTAGTTCCCATCAATCCTACATCCAAAGGTAAGAAGTATATCTTGGTTTGTACTGATTATGTTACAAAGTGGGTGGAGGCAAGAGCACTACCTAGAGAAACGGAAAAAGCAGTGGTAGATTTTATTTTCTCTAATATTTTTTTGAGATTTGGAGTACGTAGAAAAATAGTTACTGATCAAGGTTCTCATTTTTTGTCTAAGCTTATGCAGGGAATTGTGTAAAAATATCAGATCAGTCCAACCCTTTTCATCCATAGGCCAATGGGTAGGTGGAATCAACCAATAAGGTGTTGGAGACAATCCTTAATAAAATAGTGTAATTACACAAAAAGGATTGGTATGACAGTCTTCCTAAGAAATTGTGGGCTTATAGGATCACATGGAGGAGTACCACTGGCTTTTCTCCCTATAAATTAGTGTATGGAAAGCAAGTTTTTTTTCCCATTGAATTTCAGATCAGAAATTTAAAGATGGCAGCAGATTTGGGCATAGACCTAAATGAAGCACAACAATAGAGAATCTTGTAGCTCAATGAGATGGATGAGATTAGCCAGGATTCTTTTCACCATACTGACTTGATCCAGGAACAAAGGGATAAATGACATGAAAGATACATCAAAAAGAAGAAATCAAAATATGGATACTGGGAATTTTTGTATGATTCAATATATAATAACTTTAAAGGGAAATTCAATACACATTGGCTAGCCTTATGAGATCGACAAAGCTTTTGAATATGGATATGTTCGGCTTAAAACTATTGATGATGGGAAAGTTACCTTCTTGTTGAATGGGAACATACTCAAGCTATATCAAAAACCCAAATCAAAGGAGTATTTTTTGGAAGAAATTGTGAAGAAGAAAGAGCTCTATATGGTAAGGGAAGGGATTATCCCTTCCACTATCTCTTCTTGATTTTACTGTTGATACAATGAGCTTACTCTGTTCCACCTCGTGCTCAGTAAACCATGAGATGAATGTATATTGGATATAGGTTTATTCCTTTTTCCGGGCCCAATGGACTAATTACGGAAAAGGAGCCCCCTGGAGCCTTCTCTTTAGTATTGCAAAATCTCTAAAATTGAAATCTGGCGGGCATGGACTACCACTGGGATCGTTAAAAATATAGGTCAGCATATCCTTTGGGATCCTTTCAATAAATAAATAAATTTAGTTAATATATGGATTGCTTGTGTTGGACTGATGTGGGATTTCTTAAGGCCCTCCTTCCAACAATCTTGGCTCATCGACATTAGCAACTTATCTGGGTGCAAGATTAGAGCCTTGTGATGCCTTGAAGCATGTATTCTCTAATGATAAAATATCTTACCAGCAGCAATGTAGAAACATTATGGCTCCTTTACTAATGGATCCTAAAGGGGGTTCGACAACAAGCTCATAAATTCATACTTGATAGGATGCATTATGGTACCTTGGTCATCACTCTCATTAATGGTGATGAGCCTTGCAGTCGTTAACAATTGACCTCAATGGCTGGTAATCCAATGATATCATTGAACATTCGACATCAACACCTTCATTCATGTGCAATGGATTGTACATAAATGACGGAGAAGATCAGTTTCAATTCCTGTAGAAGGATTAACAGTTTTATTTTGTGCAGACACGGTCTCAATTCCTGCAGCAGGTTTGATAGACACATTTTTATTTCCTACAAACATAGTTTCAATTACTACAGAAGGGTCAACAGACGTGGTTCCAATTCCTACAGAAGGTTTGAAAAAAACAGTTTCAATTCCTGCAGAATGTTCAACAGTCACACTTTAATTTTTACAAAACATTTGACAAGCACAGTTCCATTTCCTACAGCAACGCCTTGGGTTCCGGAAAGACAAAAATTATATATCGAACATTAGTTTAAATTATTTGATATAGTACTAACATCCATTATGGATCAAAGTCATGAATTATGTGATCAAATGTCTGATGTAATGTTAGTAAGTTATCAATGCAAGGACAAACAATGTCATCAAGGACTGGACTGTTGGAGGTAAGCTTGGTAAGGTACAACTGGTGATAAGATGCTTGAGGTAAGGTATAATGACGCTTTAATTTTAATAATTTGCATGATTAGGCTATGGTAACCCTTGTGGAAAAATGTGGTTTTAAACCATTGTGGTTTAAATCCCATGACTTGTCATCATGATTTTGACATCACGGTGGTTGTACTTTTGATGCCTATCCTACAGGTTGGATCATGATGGTCATCATGATCATGACTTGTCGTTCGAAAACGTTGTGATTTGTGATGTTTCCATTTAATCCCTTTCTTTTTCAAATAAATCCATTGCGAAGGTCTTGGTCTGCATTCTGTAAGCTCTGTGCATTATTCTCTCCCGTCTACATTCTTGCGAGCTGAATTTTCTTTACCCCTTCCTTCCTCATCTGCTCTATCCATTTCCTCCTTCACCATGTCTAACCATGACCCCCCATTTGATTTGAGCCACAGAGCCTTACGCTGCTAGAATCTGACCCTCGTAGCAAAGTTAGGATAGAAAAGGCCTCATGGCTGCCCTTCTTTCAAAAGTTCAACAGCCATAACTCTGAAGTGCGAAGTCGTTCACCTTAAACCTAAATGGTGATAAGGCACAGGTTGGAAATATTCAATTTCGGTTAACAAAGGACCTGGTGGCATGGCCATGTGGGGTTCCTCAAGATGGGGAATGATGGTTTAAGAACCGACGCTTCAAAAATGGAATGTGTGCATCCTTCCTTTAGAAGGAGCATTCAAACCCTGACTAGGGAAAGGGGATTCCATAAGATTTTCTGAGGAGTTAGTACTGTCACCTATTCTTCTTCCTGCAGAAGTATATAACATGCAAAGGTTTCTTTCGCCTTGCATTTCTATTTCACATTTGGCTTCTCGGACAGTTTTGGGATCAAACCCTAAATTTTCCATATTATTTGAAGATGTCCTTGGCCAAAATGTCCACAGCCACGAAATAAAGAGCCACCCATATAGAGGAAAACCTCTATCACCTAGGCTGGTGAAAATCATCCTGATGGAGGTCCTGCAGAAAAAGAAAAATACATGGGAGGACTTTCTGGCCAAGAACCATTTTGTGGAAGATAGAAATCCTGACTCTCCAGCTCTCAAGGAGGAACATCTGTCAGAGAAGCCTAAGAAGAAGCCACTGACTCATGGGCCATGAGTTAAAGAGTATGACGGGGATGAAAAAGTAATGGTGACCGGGGAAACCACTAGAGCAGCTGTAAAAGGTTCCCAACAAAAGGGAGCTTCTACCCCCACTAAAAGATTTACGAGGAGCCAATACACTAAGATAGCTATTAATGATACCATAAAAGGTGGAACACCACCCAAAAATTCTGATAAAAAGAAAGGAAAGTCCCATGGTTTGGACAAGGGAAAGGAGAAGGTGGAACCTATCACATTCATTTATAAGGACACTATGTCCTTCCAGAGTCCTTCGCTATAGGAAAGCAAGAACGAAACTATGGAAGAGAATAAAGGTCAGGGGGAGCTTAGTGTGCCCCAATCTTCCCAAGGACATCATGAGGGGGGAGATACTCCCCAAAGGAAACTGTATCGACAGGCGCTGGAAGAGATCATTAAATAGCTCACCATTTCAGAGAAGGCCTTAAGGGAGGAAAACACAACCCTAAAGGAAAACAATCTCAGAATGCAGAAAGAGCATGAGGAGTGGCATGAGAAAGCAGCCCACATTATGAAAAAGAAGTAGGCTTAGATATACTATCTGAAGAAAAAGAAAGAAATATACATGGGACAGATTCAGGTGGAGTCTAGTCGGGCCCAGTTGGATCATCTGGCTGCAGCAGCTGCGGCCCAGGTGAACAACTGATTATCTATTTTTGAAGGCTGCTACAGTTTTTATTGCATAGGGACATGCAAGAGTTTTGGTGTGGGGGATATGTTAAGTATCCATTTTTCCCATTTCTTACATCCTTTCCAAGCCTTACCTCCCCTATTTTTGAACTCCTTCCGCCCTTAATTATGCTTAGTTCAACTATATTGTCTAGTTTTGGCTAAAATGCATAAGGTATGTCAAATTAACATAATAAGTGTCATTTTTACTTAGACTTAAAGTATTATTTGATCTATTTGTAACTTTACTGAATTACTACTCCCATTGATCTAGAACTTATGTGCATATTTTCTTTGATTCGAAGTAGCTCCGCAAAATCTTCACGACAGCTCGTGCAACCTCAATTCTTGTAGCATCTCCGGATTTCCTGCAGCAGTTCCAGATTTCCCACAAAAGCCATGATTTCCTACGGCCGTTGAGTTCCTACAGCACATCACCAGTTGAATATATTCTACTTATTTTGAGATCTATCAAATACATGGGTTTTGTGGGGAATTCGTTGCACATGAAGGTTATCCTATTGGTTTCTTCGAACCTCATTTTGGAACAAAACGAACTTACAATATTTCTTCTCGTGACCAGATTTCCTACAGCTTCCGCTATGTAACAGAAATCGTCTAATCCATTCTTTCAGTCATGGATTAGACTCAAAAGAAGTTAAATTCGATAATTTAGACCTGTATTATTGGCTGATAGTTTAGATTAGTTATTCGAGCCAAATATGGGCTTTAGAGATTTTATAAAAGGAGATGTATTTCATATTGTAAAGGGTTATTGGGTTGGGATTTCGACTGATAAGCAATATAACAGACTGTACTTGGCTGTATATTTTCATATTAATAAAATATGTTATGTTCTGTTTACTTGTTTTAGCACCTCTTCGAGTTTTAAAGGGGTTGTGAGTGATGGAGGCCCCCCTTCACTCACAACTCCTACAGTGCAATGTGTGTGTGTTTAATTTTTTTATGCAGCAATAATTTTTTTACACTACTAATGCATTCTTTCTAAAGTTTCAATAGTATATTGTTACTTGATTGAATGATTAAGTTTATTATGTTAATGTGTTAATTTCATTTGATCAAAGCTTGGATTTATGATTGTCTAAGTTGGTTTCCTGATTGTTGTAATTTTATCTTTTATCTTTTCATGGTCAATATCAGCAATACTGAGAGTTGTAGAGGGATGTTATATTCCACTCCATGGCCTTTGCTGCTAAGTATTGATGTAGGAAAGAGGCATTAGTTTGTGTGTGTATGAATAGTTAATCTATGAACACTTATAGTAATCAGCCTGCATATATTTGTGTAGTATCTCACAAGCTTACTTACCTTGGGTTGAAAATTTATGATTGGAAAATTATAAGTGTATAATTTTACTCAATAGGTGGATCCAGAAGGAGAATTCTAGCTAGAACCTTAACTGATTTTGCAAAGGAAGATGCTCATGCTCCGGAATCGAGCAATCGAGCAGGTAAAGTGCAGTGGAAGCAATTTGGGCCTGATGAAGCTACATGGATGATGGAATATTAGATGCGGGCTATGTATAATTCTCTATTAGTTGGTTGAGTGAATGTTTTTAGCATATGTTTTGGAGTGATGTTTTGAAATATGTACATATGTATATGGATGTAAATACCACCATGTGTTATAAATCTCAAATAAGCGAAGTGGGTGTCATGTCATTATGGTTGTCATGTTGTTATGTTGTCATGTTGGTTTTCTTTCAGCACGTTGTTCATTATAAATGCTACAACAAGCTAAGTTATAAATCTCCATGGGCAGTATGTTTTTATTTTAGTGTATTGCTGATTGTAGGTGTCATTGAACATTGATGATGGTGTTCCCCCAAGGGGGAGGGTTTCGTAACAACCCTGGTCAAAATTCCATGTAAATAAAGTTAATAAAGTAAAAATAATAACTAAGGTCATGGGACACGTATTCCAAGTTGAATATTGGGTAAAACATCCTAGTGTGGGTGTTCATTTGGTTTATTATGGCTAAGGAAATTTGCAAAGGCAATGGAAAAAAGGCTTTGGAAAGGAAATATTACATCTTTGGAAATTTATTTATGAAAACAATGGAAAATAGGAGAAAAGAAAGGTGAAAGGTCACAAGTTTCATGTGAGGAGGAAAATAATGGAAAATGAAGAAAATAGCAGCCTCATTAATAAAAAGGCTTCTGAGAATCAGTGGGTACATTTTTTCAGTTTAGTTTTGGATCTCTCTCTCTTTATTATATCTCTCTCTCTCACTCTTGGACACTTAGATAATTCTTGGAGAACTCTAGCATTAGATCAAGGAAATAAAATGAAGGACCACAAAGGCGAAGGGGAGCAAATATCAAGCATAGGAAGAGAAGGATCAAACATCTACAATGGGATTACTTGTAGGTATCAATTTGCATGTGTGATTTGCTTGCTATATTTCGCATGCATGGTACATGCAATTGTGTATATGGTTCTCTTGTTATCATCAGCATATTCTAGGTGTGATAGTGGTTTTTAGCCTTGCCTTTCCATTTTTGGATAGCCATATTGTGGTGTGTTATCTTTTACTTCATTAAGCTATATTGTCGGATGGTTTTGAAACTTAGTGAGGTGGTGTAAGAAGAAGAACACAAGGCCTAGGAATACCTGGACCAGAGAAGGTGGGATTGTGGTAAATCCATATTTTTTGTACCTCGGTAGGCCTAGGAATCATTGACCGGTGAATGGAAGGATATACGGTAAAGCCTAGAGTGTGTGCCCTCGATCAGGCCTAGGAATCCTCAACCGGTGAATAACAAGATATACGGTAAAGCCTAGAGGGTGGAGACCCTAGTAGGCATAGGAATCCTTGATCAGTGAATGGAGGGATATACGGTAAATCATAGAGAATAAGAGGCAAGAAAATTACTCATAGTGTAGGTTGAGAAATCTGGTGGTATCCATGCTTGTTTAGTGACTAGTGATCTGGTGGGGATTGTGGTAAATCCTAAGAAAAACTGGATTGGTTTTTTGTGAGTACAAAATTAATGCTTGGAATATGGCGTGGGGGAGATTAGCTGAAAGAAATATTCAGTCCATCCTAATCTATGGTCGGGTGGTTCGTAGAAGTCCTTGACTTGGTTGGCTTTTGCATTCACTAATACAAGATCCTTCTCCTTAGTTTGTCATGTGTAAATTTACTAGTCCATATGTGATTTTTATGGATCCTTTTTATTCCTGTTGGTTATATGTTGGTGACGAATATGTTCAATGACGGACTTGATGTATGGATCTCTTCATGTTTTGATTAGAAAATGAATGTACAATGAATATATGACCTAATATATGGTAATGCAACTAATGTGATAAGGAAACAATGCTTCTTTATGAATCTCAGATAATTATGAGACCCCTATGCTTAGATCTATTGTTATGACCTGTAGATTACATATTTGTGACATGTTTGACGATATTCCTGTCATGGAAAGTAGGGTTTAGATCAAGTACTTGTACCAGTGATTGCCTTAGTAGCTTTGTTCCAATGTTATTATTCATTTCTGAAAGTTTCATGAAGTTCTGGGAAGTGGCTTGAGACCTGTCCCTGAAAAGGTGGCTCAAAATACAAGGTCACTAGCCCAGAACTGCCTAGAAAAGTCCACATTTGTTGGCATACCTTGTTGTGGGGGTGACTGGAAGGCCTCAGTGTCATGCATGGATTTTCATGGGAGTGGATGAGGGTCTAGACATTAGATGAAATTTTAGCCTAAAAGTGACCATGAAATTTTCATGTAATTTCCATGTCATAATATGTAAACGAATCAAAATCATTTAAATTTAAAAAGAATTACATGTATTTATTTTGCAGGGAAAAGAAGAAAAACTACTTTTTTTAATTGTATTTTTTGCTTATCTCCTTATAGGTTTACTCAAATTTCAAGTTTACACACTCGTTGGATGCAGAATTAAATTCCACATTCAACGAGTATCCATTATGCATACTTTTGAGAAGATCCATGTTGACAAAAATTGAAGATACATTAAAAAAGCGTGTTCAACATTTTTTTTTTTAATGTATCTTCATTTTTTGTCAATGTGGGTCTTCTCCAAAGCATGCATAATGGGTACTCGTTGGATATAGAAGTTAATTCTGCATCCAATGAGTATATACACTTGAAATTTGAGTAAATCTATAACGAGATAAGCCAAAAAATACTATT
The DNA here is from genome assembly GCA_034641835.2 of Pinus albicaulis. Taxonomy (NCBI): domain Eukaryota; kingdom Viridiplantae; phylum Streptophyta; class Pinopsida; order Pinales; family Pinaceae; genus Pinus; species Pinus albicaulis. Next base: position 1,421,496,935 of record CM076581.1, on the reverse strand, counting down.
AAAAAATAGTTTTCTTCTTTTCCGTAAAAAATTCAAAAATATTATTTTATTATTTTAACTATTATTTTGTTACTTTTCCTTAGGAGGCCACTTTTAAGCTAGAATTTCCTCTATTGTCAGTAAAATGTCAATTTTTCTAAGGGGTTGGTCACCTTAAAGGGTTTTTTGGCTCGTTAAGGTTCTGTAGCATGTGTGGAAGGTTAATTTAGTTTCACTTTGTCGGTTCCACTTCCTTAACTATACATGGGTATTTCAATCATGTCATAGTAGCCTCTCGTAACGTGTTTACCCCAATGGACCGGTTATATTGGGTAAATGTGGGAGGAGGGTGTTACAGATGTAGAGCTATAGTCCCAGAGTTACACAGAGGTTTGGGCAGGTTCCATTGATGAGTCTTCCTCATTGATCATTACCTTGTTACGGGGGTCCACAATATTCAGTATTAGGATGGATCAATGTCAGTTGATGCATTCATATTCGAGAGTGACAATTTGAAAACTACTTGCAGTCAAGTGTCCATTAGGGGAATTTTGAGGTCTAAAATGGGCCTCCTAAGGAAATAATAAAATAATAGCTAAATCAATAAAATAATATTTATGAATTTGCAATTCACTTTTTGCATCACAATCAATGTAATCATGGTTAAATTCAATTCAAAAGTTGTACCAAAATAAATTTAATAAAAAAATTGTATTGATGTGACTATAAATAAGATTGAGTTTTTCAAAAAAAAATCATTATCATTGAACAACTAATGCATTTGTCCTTTGTACTTAAATAACTTAAAATAAAATATAAATTCATAAATTCATAAATGAATAATTATATAATATGTTATTAATTAAAATTTATACTATTTAAATTGTATAATAACATGTAATTAATGTACTATATAAAAATAATATAATAAATGTAATATATTATTTTATGTATGAATTGTATTCAAAAAATGTGAAATGACATTTATTATGAGTACTTTACTTTGACTTTAAAAGTACTTAGAGCACTACTATGATTAACCATGAAAATAATATAATAATTGTAATATATTATTTTATGTATGAATTTTATTCAAAAAATGTGAAATGACATTTATTATGAGTAATTTACTTTGACTTTAAAAGTACTTAGAGAACTACCATGGTTAACCATGAGTTTTTATCCACCATTGAGAATGTGACAAATAAGTACCTTTAACTCAAGCAATGCCACCTCAACCATTCGGGATGATGTCATCCCCTAAAATGTGATTGGTTCTCATAAAGTGAATTTTGATTGTACATTTTCCATAGGAGGCCCATTTTAGACCTCAAAATTCCCCTAATGCAAGGGGCATAGAGAAATGTTGACAACAAAGTAGGAGGCTCAGTAGCAGAGTCCGTAGCAACAAAAAAAAAATTGTGGACAGTGCAATGGCTAATAGCAGTTAGATGCTCAAGAGAGATATGAAACATAGAGACACAATTGATTCAGTATTTTAAATGCTTCTCAATCGCAATATTCGTAGTAGAAGCAACAACAATTGAGATGGAGTTGTAGTGCAGATGCAAATTTGGCAGCAATATAACAGTTTCAACAACAACATAGATGCAAGATCAGAGTTGTGCAATGATTGGTGTGTAGTGGTAGGAAGTCATAATGGCTAGACATCAGTAGCGTGTATGGGAGGATGAGGCATAGACATGGTCTTGGAGAGGGTAAGAAACAATAGGAATATAGAACCTAGAAAAGGTTTTAGGAAAATCCACACAGAGATGCCTTAATTAAGTTAATTAATCAGTAATTAAATTTTTCCTAAGAATAAATTAGGGAAAATGATTTATTAACAATAATTAATTGATTGTTGGAACAGGGTCTCCTACAAGCTGCGAAACTGGTCCATTTTGAATATTTTTTATTAGATTTAGTCTAGCGAAGGGGTTTTAGGGCGGGTCAAAGCCCCGAAAGCATTGTAATGGGTAAAAGGGTAAACCAAAGCTCTAAAAACCACAGTTTGCGGACCATAGGAAAGTCTAGGCTAGATTGCTATAAATAGAGGGACATTTTGTATTGTAGAGGATAGGAAATGATGAGCTATTGATGCGAATAGTGGTTTAAGCTATCTGTTTGGGTTTTGGGGAAAGGACTCCTGCTGGCTGTGTGCACAGAATCCAAGTCCAGCTGTGTGTGGACCCTGCTGCTGTGTGCGCAGGTTGGGAAGGGAATTGTAAGGAAGGATTGATGAATGAATGAATAAAGAAAGGTTGATAGAGAACTGAATCTGTGAGTACTTTTGTGCGAATCATTGGTAATTGCTGCACTATGTATTTTCTATGTTTAAGCTGCAAAGATCTATGTAAGTGTGTTTTCAGTATCTGGATTGGCTTTGTTTTTTTATTTTTTGTTTATGTAATGCTTTGTTATTAGCATAAAGGCATATCATTATATATCTAGCACATGTGGATGCAAATAGAGACTCAATTAACCCTATGCAGAACAAGGTAATCAAGGAATTACAGGCTTAGCGCAGCTCTGCTTGCCTTATCTATTCTTTATCAGGGTGTGGAAACCTAGCTCCAGCACCCACCCATACTACTTCGGGTGAGACTTTGACCTGCACAAGCAAGTCACTGTTGAAAGAGCCAGTAGTATTGGGGTTTGTTGGCAAACCTTGCACTCTGAACCTGGGTAAGGACCCCTCGAGCCAACAAATCTTTTTGTTGCCGGGACTTGAAGAAGTATGAGGAAGTGATCAGGTACTAACAAAAAAATACTGAACGAAAGTGAATGAGCAGTAAGAATGATCGAACCGAGCAAGAAAAGGATCACTCTACCTATAGCCCACTGAGAAGAGAAATGACGCAAGACTCGTCAGACTTACGAGAGCACAAGCCCTCAATCGAAACATCGGTAGAAGGAGGCATGGCAGTACACTTGAAGTTACCCACCTTTAAAGGCGCGGCCAATGAAGACATGGATCGGTTTTGGTTCGTGGCTGACTCGGTATGGACTGGGCAGGGGGTGGTGGGTGATACTATGAAGAAAGCGCATTTGTCCCTGGCCTTCGAGGACAGAGCGGTGGACTAGTACATGCAATACATATCTCAAAATGGGAGTGCATCTCTTCAAGATATTAAGGATGCCCTAAAACAACAATTCTGGAATCCAAGATCATACTTGCAGCTGGTAGCGGAAGTAAAAGACTTCAAGCAAGGTGCGTCTGATTCGGTGTGGGAGGCCGATCAGCGATTGAAGAAAGCAATCAGGGAAGGAGGGTTCAAGTATGACGATAGACAACACACGGAATGGTTCATCACTATGTTGCTACCCCACTTACGTATACCAATGGGCCAATAGACCTTCGAGCCACAGGAAAAAGCCTTGGAAGCTGCCATAAAACTCGAAGCTGCACCCAAGGATGATTCGTTAGGGGGCGTACAGTAAATTCAAGAGCAGTTCGGAGCCATGCACATGGAGATTCAGAGCTTACGGATGGGACAGGGAAAAGGAGATAGCACTGACCTTTGGTGCATACGATGTCGGGTGTCTGGCCATACAAGGGACCAATGTCCTATATTGACGGATTACGGGCTGGTGGAAGGAACTAGTCTGCTAGAACCTAGCTCCAGCAGATCAGCACTATGGTGCGATGATTTCCAGGTAGCCGGACTGCCTAATATAGCCCAGTGCCCTCGGTTAAGTATGGGCAAGCTGAAGCAACAGTGGTGCAGGTTCTACCAATCAGTAGGGCATGACAAATAGAATTTTCGCATGTATGACTTGATTGTATATCGAGGGAACCTCTATAGGGTACAGTTAGACCCTGCATCGCCAAGGTCCTCCACGAGCTTCAGTGGCTCCCTAGCAAGGGGCAGGGGAGGCTGGGGAGGAAGCACAGGACGGGGGCGGGGGCAGCTGATCTGCTTTAACTGCGGAGAGATAGGTTACTTCACAAGGGACTGCCCAAATCCCATCGAGAAATCCTGGAAATATTTCCGACAGGTGGACCATGAGATTGAAGACTGCCCGATCCTGATAGCCAAAATGCAGGAAAAACAGCCCACCCCTACGCAGAATGTGCAAAGGGTTAAAACTGAGCTAGGAAATGCAGATCCGAGCGTAAAATTCATGACACACAGTGGGATGGTCACCCAGGGAGCAAAGGAGGATCTTGCCTCTTGGGAAGAAGTGAACCTCACGGGACAAACGCCACGGGCAGGCCCTACACAGCTGTCGGTGCACCTTGAGAGAGAAGAAGAGGTTGGGCCCTTTATAAAGGCATGTTTGAAACTGCTACATAACCAGTTGGCTGTAGAAACACTTCAAGTATTACTTCATAGTTGCGTAGCCCAACCTGACACAATTCTTGAGACTAGGGGTGTACACCGGCTATACGGCTACAAGAAACGCACCGGAAGAGAAATGCAGTTGAATGCGCATATTGGCGACTATGGGATGGATCAATTTATTCTCGATCTGGGGTCAGATGCGACCGTACTACCAAAGCATACGTGGCAACGAATGGGCAAACCGAAGTTGCAATGGTCCACTATCCAGCTATGCATGGCGAATCAACAGAAGATCATCCCGCTAGGACAGTTGCCAAGAGTCATGGTAGATATCACGGGAGTAAAAGTCCTAGCTGACTTTGAGGTCATAGAAATCATGGGAGATACAGATCCGTACCCTGCACTACTTGGGCTGGACTGGGCTATAGACATGGGGGGTGTCATCAATCTCAAAAAGCACAGCATGGTGTTTGAGAACAATGGTACACACATAATAGTACCACTAGACCCAGTAGAATGTGCATGGTATACCGAGCCATCCTACGAAGAGGAGGAAATAGATCACATCTACAAGTTGACTACGCAAGACGAAGATCGGGTTAACCCCACGAATGAAGGAGTGCTCTGCTGGGAAAAGGACAGTGAGTGATTCTCTGACTCTGATAAGGAACTGGAAAATTGGCAAGGACGATTGCACGAGGTGTCAGCGTTGCGATGTCTTCGGACCACCAGGAATTTCTGCCGCATCTCTACTAAGGTAAGAGTCCTACCCTACCATGATAACGCAGGTAATACCATGATGTTGGTTGAAGCCCAAATTCCCAAGGAACGCAAGCTAGGGACACTGCCGCTAACCTTGAGCGAAGCACCTACGCATCAGGGGGGTACACAAGAGAAGTGCTAGGGAAGGATGATCCTAAGGACCCTAGCTGACAAGCGGGCCCTGAGGTCAGTAGACCCATGTGGATACTTGCTAACATAAAACACTCAAGGGTGCAATAGAGCCCCGCCCGAATAGGCTCCCCTGATTATCAATGATCCAGGACTGCGTTCGACTATGGGGGTGCACAAACCCACACACATCTGGGGAGATTAGCGAACACCTCAAATGACGAATGGTACGTGGACACTGGACGTAACTCTACCATGCAGGAACGTCCCGTCTAAGGGAGAGGTTCTCTAATCAAGAAGCTTGGTGGCCAAGTTACTCAGCTGGTACCTGAACCATGTTACAAAACACCTAGTGCCAACCCTAATTCGGGATCTTTGGATGGCACGCAGGCATCATCCAAGGTCTGACGGTTCATGGGAGAGTCCTCAGGTATGGCTAACGGCCATCAGCATGCCCCACATTAATAGGAAAGGAACCTTGCCGTTATGCAAAAGGGGTGGCAGACCATCAATGCGGCCATTTATGGTAAGCCGAATTCGAGCGAGCGATAGTCAATTCCGCGTGTGGGCTACCCCACCATTAAATAGCTTCGGACGATGTACAGATAGTAGGATAACTTCACCACAGGCTACTTATTGTCTCTACACCATGCCCCTCTTATCTAACAACTGGCTTACTTGGATCATTGACACCGACTAGGACGTAGGTCTTTCTGTTGCTATGACGGATCCTACCCTGCCAAACGTTTTGATCCCTGGCTGTTTAGCACCTGCAGAAATAATATTGAGGGGACATGGGAATGCCGAGTTAAATTAACGGATTGAGCACTGGCCCCCTGCAGCAGGAATTGCATGTGAATCTCGGATGGGGAGGCAACCTAGTTGTGCGACAGGAGATCCTGACCTTTGCACCTTAGGGACGACCACCGGACCCAGCCGGATTGCCTCGGAGGACACAGCAGAAGAAGGTACGCTATCCCCCACCGTCAGTGTCACAATCAGCTCAAGACTAATTCTGTACTAGGAAGGAAAGATGTGATATAGGGATATGTTGTGACTCCTCCACAAGTCCAGAGTACCGCCCAACAAAATCCACGTCTGTTCGCTACCCCGTGTTGTCCTAGCTCACGATCCTGCTCCAACCACTATGGACATTCAAATTGATTTAGAGCAGCTATCCCGTGCGGCACTATAAGGATTATACAACAAGGTGTTTCAAGAGGTCCGTCACCGAGACCGGATTACGCGACAGCAGGGTGAAATACCTCTGGCAGTACGTGCACAGCGGGTTGCAATGGTCACAGACGCAACCAATGTTATTCAAGAGTAGCTTACTCAAGGCACGCAGTTGGTCGAAGCAGCTACACAACTCTGGATAGCAATCCAGCACCATTCTATGCTTCAGCATATCCAGAAGGAATTACAGCAAGTGGAAGCTGCTCTTGATCAGGTCAGAGCTTCCTCCCCCTCCAGTATCTTCGTGCAGCGTCTAGCCATCATGGACATGATTGAGAACCTTCCCCATACCAAGCATGTCATCCAAAAAATATTGAAACCTTGGGAAAACACCGCACTCTAGCTCTCCCAGGGTGCTCAGTCCACCATTGCGCACCTCCACCAGCTGTTAGAACGAGTTACCACAGCTCCTGATGGTCCTGCCTCCTTGACACTTGTCGACGTTGTACAGCGAGCTGCTGCCCATAGTCAGGAAGTGCTCCCTCTGCTCGTTCGCGCCCTTGATACCTTGTGTGCACAGATCGATGCCGCACCACTGCTGTGACTCAGGACAAGTCACAAGATTGTGTTGGGGGATTGTTGGAACAGGGTCTCCTACAAGCTGTGAAACTGGTCCATTTTGAATATTTTTTATTATATTTAGTCTAGCGAAGGGTTTTTAGGGCAGGTCAAAGCCTTGAAAGCATTGTAATGGGTAAAAGGGTAAACCAAGGGTTCGAAAACCACGGTTTGCGGACCATAGGAAAGTCTAGGCTAGATTGCTATAAATAGAGGGACATTTTGTATTGTAGAGGATAGGAAATGATAAGCTATTGATGCGAATAGTGGTTTAAGCTATTTGTTTGGGTTTTGGGGAAAGGACTCCTGTTGGCTGTGTGCACAGAGATCCAAGTACAGCTGTGTGTGGACCCTGTTGTTGTGTGTGCAGTTGGGAAGGGAATTGCAAGGGAGGATTGATGAATGAATGAATAAAGAAAGGTTGATACAGAACTGAATATGTGAGTACTTTTGTGTGAATCATTGGTAATTGCTGCTTAGTTTATTTTCTGTGTTTAAGCTGCGAAGATCTGTGTAAGTGTGTTTTCAGTATCTAGATTAGCTCTGTTTTGTTTTGGTTTGTTTATGTAATGTTGTGTTATTAGCATAAAGGCATATCATTATAGATCTAGTGCACGTGGATGCAAATAGAGACTCAATTAACCCTGTGCAGAACAAGGTAATCTGGGAATTACAGAGCAATTAAACACATAAAATATGCGGAAAATACAAGCACACAAAACACATAAAACCAGAGAGACACGGATATACGTGGTTCACCCAGTTTGGGCTACGTCCACCCCGAACAGCCAGTCCTTCCTTTATATTATCCAACAAAATGAAGAGACAAAACCTACAGCAGATCCGCTGTAATATCGTCTGTTCTCTCTCACAGTCTCCCTCTCTATTTCTCTCTCCGAGAATACACACCTCATACACAGCCGCAATACAATGCCCCCATATATACAAGGGGGTTGCCTTCTAGGGCAAAAAAACCTAATCTAAACATAACTTCTACCGTCAGATCATTTGCCTAATGAACGGCCCAGATTGACTAGAAATTACTATACTTTACAAGGCAATTTTACATATGTTCTTAGCTTCGAGGGCGCTGCCCCCAAAACCCCCAGCCAGGGGGGGCTCCATAAAGTTGCAGCCACCCCCCCTGGACCCCCTAGGTAGCGTTTAATTATGGGTGGCGTTGCCGCCCCATTAAGGTACAGGGGTCCAACACTGTGATACAAAATAAACAAGATAATCGAGCTCCACACCCAACAATATCCCACTTGGAGACCGATTGTAGCAACTCCATCACTAATTCATTTACTGGACAATGACTCCTCTTTGGACCTGGCTGTTCCTCATCTTCATCATCATCCTTGAAGACCAATTGAAACTGAGCACATTTTCAGTTTCTCCCCAGTTAAAACTTTTGTTAGCATATCTGCAGGATTCTGGCTAGTGTGTATCTTTTCTAGCTTCAACTCTCCATCTTCTAATACTGACCGTATGAAATGGTACTTGAGATGTATGTGTTTAGTCCTGGAATGAAATGCTGAGTTCTTTGCAAGATGAATGGCACTTTGGCTATCACCGTATAACGTGCCCATATCATGCTTCTTACCCAATTCATCCATAAACCTTTGTAACCAAATCATTTCTTTACTAGCCTCTGTAGCAGCAACATACTCTGCTTCTGTTGTTGAAAGTGCAACAACACTTTGGATTTTTGAAACCCAACTGATAGTTGTTCCACCTACAGTAAATACATATCCTGTAGTGATCCTCCTGTTATCTCTGTCACCTGCCATATTTGCATCAACATATCCCTGTAGAGCAATGTTTGAACCACCAAAGCATAATGCTTGATTTGTGGTACCTCTCAAATATCCGAGAATCCATTTTACTACCATCCAATGTTCTTTTCCTGGATTATTCATGTACCTGCTTACAAATCCCACTGCATGTGCAATATCAGGCCTTGTGCAGACCATTGCATACATTAAGCTTCCAACTGCTGATGCATATGGAACTTTAGACATATAATCCATGTCTTCTTGGGTTTTTGGGCACATCTCCTTACTAAGTTTGAAATGGCTAGCAAAAGGTGTACTAACTGGTTTTGCATTCTGCATATTAAATCTTTTCAACACCTTTTCTATGTACTCATTCTGAGACAGTGTTAATTTGCGATTTTTCCTGTCTCTAGCTATCCTCATACCAAGGATTTGTTTTGCATCTCCCAAATCCTTCATTGCAAATGAATTTGCCAATTTTCTTTTGAGCACATTTATTTCCTGCATGTTAGACCCTGCAACAAGCATGTCATCTACATACAATAACAGTATAATATAGCCGCCATCATTTTTCCTTTTCAGATAAACACAATGATCAGAGTGACATCTAGTATAACCTTGTTCAGACATAAACTTGTCAAATTTTAGATACCACTGCCTTGGGGCCTGTTTTAAGCCATACAAGCTCTTATTTAACCTGCACACCAATTTTTCTTTCCCTTTTACCTCATATCCTTCTGGTTGCTGCATGTATATCTCTTCCTCCAAATCTCCATGGAGAAATGTTGTCTTTACATCTAACTGTTCAAGATGTAAATCTTCCGTTGCTACAAGACTTAAAATAGTTCTGATTGAATTCATCTTAACAACAGGAGAAAATATTTCATCAAAATCAATACCTTTCTTCTGTGCAAACCCCTTCATCACAAGTCTAGCTTTGTACCTCTGTTTTCCTCCATCTTCTTCCTTCAGCCTGTAAACCCATTTATTCTGCAATGTAGTTTTACCTGCAGGCAACCTGACTAAGTCCCAAGTCTGGCTATGCATTAAGGAGTCCATCTCTTCTTCCATGGCTAGCTCCCACTTCTTCCTACTTTCAACCTGCATTGCTTCTTCATAACATTCAGGTTCACCAGAATCAGTCAACAATAAATAATATAATGAAGGAGAGTATCGTTCAGGGGGTCTACTTATCCCGGTAGATCTTCTAACACCACTTTCAGGTGTTTGAGGTGCCTGTTGCTGTTGTGGTGGTTGCTGCTGCTGTGGTTGTTGATTATTATTATTTTCAGGCACCTTTACTTTTTCAGTTATCTCATCAAGAACCATGTATTCCTTGCTTTCTTTTTCCTGTTTCTTTTCCTGCAACTGATTCTTATACAAGACCTTTTCATTAAATATTACATCTCTGCTCCTAATTATTTTGTGATTTTCATAATCATATAAGCGATAACCAAAATCATTAGCACCATATCCAATAAAGGTACATTTCTTTGATTTTTCCTCAAGCTTTGTTCTGTTTTCTTTATTAATATGGACAAAGGCCTCACAACCAAAAGGCTTTTAAAAAGAGTAGTTTACCTTTTTACCTGTCCATGCTTCCTCTGGAATACCACCATCCAAGGAACTTGAAGGCCCTCTGTTTATTAGATAAACAGCAATATCTACAGCATCTGCCCAAAATTGTAAAGGCAATCCCGCATGCAATCTCATGCACCTTGCACGCTCCATGATTGTTCTGTTCATCCTTTCTGACACACCATTTTCTTGTGGTGTTCTTGGAACTGTCTTCTCTCTACGAATTCCATGCTCCGAACAGTACCTATCAAACTCTTTGCTGTAATATTCACCTCCATTATCTGATCTGAGACACTTCAACTTCTTTCCTGTCTCAATCTCAACCAAAGCTTTCCATTTCTTGAAAGTATCAAATACATCAGATTTATTCCGAATACAATAAATCCATGTTTTTCTAGTTGCATCATCAATAAAAGTAACATAATAACGAGAGCCACCGAGAGATGATACCTGAGCAGGTCCCCATACATCCGTATGCACAAGCTCCAATTTTTCGCTCTTCTTTTCTTTCCCAACTCTGAGAAATCTGACTCTCTTTTGTTTTCCATAAATGCAATTTTCACAGAAATCAAAATCAACATTCTTCAAACCTGGAAACAAATTTCTTGAGTGAAGAATCTTCATTCCCTTCTCACTCATGTGTCCGAGCCTATGATGCCATAATGCTGCATCTGCTCCTTTGGAAGTTAAATCATTAACAGAGTTAGAAATACCATTGCATAAATACAATGTACCAACCTTTTCACCTTTTTCTATTACCAGCGCTCCTTTGGTGACCTTCCAAGTTTTATCTGTGAAAGTTGTCACACAACCTTCACTGCCTAACTGCGTTGTTGAAATCAGATTTTTCTTCAGATCTGGAACATGCCTTACCTCCTTTAGTAGCCATTGGTTTCCATTCCGTTGTTTTACAAGAACTTTACCCATTCCAACAATTTTACAGGGTTTATCATCACCCAAACGAACTTGTCCAAAATCTCCTTGAACATAGTCATGAAAATATTTCTTATCAGGTGTGGCATGGAATGAAGCCCCTGAATCTATAACCCAAGAATCAGTAACATTTTCGAAAGAAAGAATCAAAGCATCTTGTAACACATCACTTGTCACATTTGCTTCATGATTTTTTTCTTGTTGTGTGTCTCCTTCTTTTCCCTTCCGAGATCTACAGTCTTTCTTTAGGTGTCCTTTCTTTCCACAATTCCAGCACACTATCCCCGATATGGACTTGGATTTGCCTTTCCTTGATTTACTGCGATATCCCGAGCTCTTTCCTCTCTTCATTCTTCTTCCCCTAGACTCTGCACTCAAAGCATTACCTGATGTCTCACCAGAGCTTTTCCGTCACATTTCCTCGCTAAGGATAGCACCAACAACATCATCAAACTTTAAAGTACTAGATCCAGAGACATAGTTACTAATGGCCATTACTAAACCATTCCAACTCTCTGGCAATGAGCACAAGAATAACAGAGCTCTAACTTCATCATCAAAGTTTACCCCTACAGAACTTAGCTGACTGGTAACCGTATTAAATTCATTTAAATGGTCTGCAACAGATCCACCTTCCGACATCTTCATATTAAATAGTCGTTTCATAAGAAATACCTTGTTTGAGGCCGAGGGCTTTTCATACAGTTTCGCCAACGTCTGCATCAAACCCTCTGTTGTTGTTTCCTTCGAAATATTGAAGGCGACTGATGCCGCAAGACACAACCATACTGTTCCGAGTGCCTTTCTATCAAGAATGTTCCATTTTGCGTCTGTCATGGCTGCCGGCTTCTTTGTTTTTCCGCTCACGTGTAGGCCGCATCTTTCTCGACATGATAATCTTCCATCTGCATCTTCCACAGTGCAAAGTTTTGGCCGTTAAATTTCTCGACCCTAAACTTACCATCGTCCGCCATTGCTCCCACTCGAACCAGGAACCCTTTTTTCCTGCGAGTTTATCATCCAAATATACCTTCGGCTCTGATACCAGTTGTTAGAAAATTAAATATTACAGAGCAATGAAACACATAAAATATGCGGAAAATACAAGCACACAAAACACATAAAACCAGAGAGACACACATATACGTGGTTCACCCAGTTTGGGCTACGTCCACCCCGAACAGCGAGTCCTTCCTTTATATTATCCAACAAAATGAAGAGACAAAACCTACAGCAGATCCGTTGTAATATCCTTTGTTCTCTCTCACAGTCTCCCTCTCTGTTTCTCGCTCCGAGAATACACTCATAATACACATCCCCAATACAATGCCCCCATATATACAAGGGGTTGCCTTCTAGGGCAAAAAACCCTAATCTAAACATAACTTCTACCATCAGATCATTTGCCTAATGAACGGCCCAGATTGACTAGAAATTACTATACTTTTACAAGGCAATTTTACATCTGTTTTTAGCTTCGGGGGTGCTGCCCCCGAGCCCCCGCCAGGGGGGGCTCTGAAAAGCGCTGCCGCCCCCCCTTGGACCCCCCATGGCAGCGATTAAATTTCGGGCGGCGTTGCCGCCCCTTTTAAGGTATAGGGGTCCAATGTTGTGATACAAAGTAAACAAGATAATCAGGCTCCACACCCAACAAATAGAGACTCAATTAACCCTGTGCAGAACAAGGTGATCTGGGAATTACAGGCTTAACATAGCTTTGTCTGCCTTACCTATCCTTTCTTAGGGTGCGGAAACCTGGTTCTAGTACCCACCCATACTACTTCGGGTGAGACTTTGACCTGTGCAAGTCGATTACTGCTGAAAGGGCCAGTAGTATAGGAGTTTGTTGGCAAAAATTGCGCTCCAAACCTGGGTTAGGACCCCTTGAGCCAACATTGATGAAGGCGATATTTCTCTAGAAGCTCACACGTATCGACTAGGAAATAATCTCAAAAATTCATTAAGTTTTAATCTTGGTCGTTGGATTCCCACATTGATATTATAAGAAGAATTCGATGGGTAGATGGAAGATCACACTTGAGATTGATTTCCTTGGGCAGTTTTATTTTTCCAAAGAGCAGCAACATTGTGCTAGAAGAGTTTGAGCCAGAGAGGGGATGCAAAGATAAAGAGGGGAAAAGATAGTGATTCTGGAGGAAGGTTTCTAGTTTCGGAGAATCAGAAAGAGGAGGCCTAAAATTTTCTCCAGGAGGTAGCACAGAGCCTCAAGTAAGCAGTTCAATTTGGGGATGATTTTTTCAGTTCTAGAGGCTACGAATATTTTCCAAAGTGCTCGATAATAATTTTTCAAGTCAAAAATAGAAGGATGGCTAGATTGGAAACCTTTTTCAGCCAGTTCATTTGACAGACAGTGCTGGGGGGCAAAGAGCCTACACAGACCACTTGGACAACTAACCTTTTAGAGGTCAGATAGTTTAAGGATTTCTTGAAGGGAGGGTAAAATCCCTTAGTAAATTTTGGCCCTTATTTCTCTTAGGTAGATTCTCCAGTTTCGTGAGATTTGTTATACTCGGAAATTTCTCAATGTTGCTTAATAATAAAAACCCTCAATTACTACACCAGTTTTCCAACATTGGGATTTTCTGGGGACACTAGTCCAAAAATAACAATGTTATATTTTTATTTGCGTGTGCCAGTATTTTCTCACTTTCTAGTTTATCTTCCACAACATTTTAATTTACAAAGGTTCTAGTTTCATTAATTCATTGTTTAGCATAGCAATAAACTGCTAAACTAAATTACAGTTAAAAGAATTCATTCGAGTTGCTGCAATATTATTTCAGTAGTGAAATTTCCACACCCACTTGTAATCACCCATATGATTTCCCAAGAAAATTCACTATGGTTACCAATTCATAATCAATGAATGTGCATAATAGTCATGGGTTAGGATATGTGATAAGGGAAACAAAGTCTAAACTTTTATAAAGAAGTGTTTTTTGGAAGTTCACTCCAAAACCCCTATAAATATAATAATCCAATGAACATTAAAATACGTGAAGAGGGAATATCACTTCACTTTCCCTATTGTGGCCTCATGCTTGACACCTATGTTAGAGTTGCTTTCCCAAAAATTAATCCTTGATACTAATGGTTTTTCACCCTCATTAGTAAGTTCATAGTTTTGGTTTTATGGCATTAGAAATTTCACTCTCCAATTCTACACCAAGACCCTAAGAATTTAGCTATGTTTATTTTTTGAAAGGAAAAATGTCTAATTGATTTTAATTAATCCCCTTTATTTTTAATGGATGTTGATTACTGAAGAAGTAATGGAATGGACTCAATAATGTTTGTGACTTTTTCATATCGTAAGAAACTTAATATATGAAAATTCAAATATTGCACTTATTTTATTTCAGTGAGAGCTATCTAAATAAGAGAATATTAACTTAAAAAAATATGTCAATCACACAATCCAAATACAACTAACAAACATTCACTCAAGAAATTTTATATCCAAGACTCAAATCTAAATATCCCAATGCATTATTTCAATGAAACCCCAAAATTCTCAAAATTAGTGATCATTAGGAGAATTTTGAGGTAAAAAATGGGTCTCAAAACAAATTTTGTACTAACAAAATCAACTTTAAAAGAACTAATAAGATTCAAGATGATGATGTCATGTCTAAGGCTAAATATTTTTGGAGGGAAAAGAAGAAAACAACTTTATTTTATTTTATTTTCATTTTGTCTCCTTATAGGTTTACTCAAATGTCAAGTATAGATATTTGTTGGATGTAGGGTTAAATTTGACATCCAATGAACTCTCACTATATATAAATATTAGTATACACAGACCAAAAATTTGAAAAATTTTGAAAAAAAAATATATATTTCTTTCAAGAAACATGTTTTTTCATATATTTCAAAGTTTTCGTTATGCATCTACTCAAAGTATGCACAATGGATACTCATTAGATGTGGAATTTAATTTCACATCCAACGGATATGTACACTTTACATTTGAGTAAACATATAAGGATATAAGTTGAAAATTAAATTAAACAATATTTTTCCTTACTTTCTTTAAGAAAATTATAGTTCTTTTTTATTATTTTATTATTTTCCCTAGGAGGTCCATTTTAGACCTCAAAACATCTGTAATGTATGCAATGTGTTTTTTTTCACTTGAGGTGCAATTTAAACAAGAGTTGTATTACACAATTGTATCAAACAATGAGATACACCATGGTTTTGGCAAGGTGACTAATCTCAAACCAAGACCAATGCTCATTACCCAAGGATGACCAATGCTCAAAAGAAATAACCATGAAATGAAATTTTCTTTTTTAATTTCAATTATGAGAGAAATTAAATTAAACACACAAAGAAAAATCATACTTGGAAATGAAATTCACTATAATTCTATTGAGGTCATCATTCACAAGGTAAAAAAAATCCCACATAAAAGAAACCAAATGTTAAGTTATCCTTCTCCACTTGATGAACCAAGTAATTTGAGGAGAATATATTTGATGCATTACAAGGAAACCATGGGGATTAATGAAAGGATCATGAAAAGGACCAGTTTATGCCTCAAAAGAAATTTTTTTAGTAAGTTAGTTTTCAAAATTATACTATCCTAGTCCCCGGGGGGGCAGCTTAATTAGTGATTGAAGTGATATGAAATGGTGGAAAATAAGAGATCTAAGGTTCAATCCCCCTATTTTAACTTGGTCTGTGGAGATGAAATCAGGGTCGTAGGCCCCATAGGCATAATGGTAGCGGTCAAAATCGATCCCATGTCGCACAAGTACGATATTGACCCAATTGTTGATTCCTTTGGTTACAAAAAAAAACAGTACTATCCTACAACACCAATGGAAGTTGGTTTCCAATATAGGGATTTATTTCAAAAAGGAATATTTCTATAAAAATAGATTTTCAAGCCATTTTGTGAAATATTTGGAGGTTTTCATCATAACAATTACTCTCTCTTAGCCAGAATTGAATGTACTATTTAGTATTGAAAGCAATGATGTTTTTAATGACATTCAAGTTTTTTACTTTGTTTTCTATAAATTTTAATTGATTTTCTCTTCTGTTAATGACTTCTTTCGAATGACATACATTGATAGGGAGTAGTGTTTTGTCTTCACTTATGATTATTTAATGGAGTTGTTGTAGCACAATCTGACCTAGCTAAAAGGTCAAAAAGAAATAAAGGGAAACTAATACATTTTCAAAATTTATGTCCACTAATCAAAATATGTTGACCCTCATCAAAAGAGAAGCATTATTATAAAATTATTTCCTAAGAAAATTTATTAATCAAAATTTGGTGTTGGAGCAGCAGAAAGTTGTCCTCTCTCCGAGTCGATTATTTGGTTGAATGAAACTATGGATACAATGTATGGGTGGATCCATTATTTTTCTCCAAAAGGGTCGAACGTTTGAGGAGATTTGAAACAACACAATATCTCCTCCAAATTATGTCCAAATACAACGAATTTTGATTGAATATGGTGACAATTTCAATGTAAATGTTTTTAAGGTTGCAACAAATGTATTTTTGTCACAACCACGGTGCTTAAGCCCATTGCCACTCCTTACAATATTAAATTTTAGTTAAAAAATAAACTGTCAGCGATCTATTGTGCTCTTTATTCAATACTTTTGACTCCTACCCTTGTGAATTCATCAAAGATGGAGATGTTTCTACGACTAAGTTGTAGACACTGAAGTGTGAGAAAACATAGACATCTCGAGGAAGTGAAATTAAGGATTAACCTTCGGCAAAATGGTGTTGAATTTTAAAATCCACAAAATAGGGTTTTTTGGCAGAAGGACCCACATAGACTTTATCGTGAGAATTTTCAAAAAATTCAGAACAATTTAATACATGCCAGTTCCTCACGAAGGTATATGCCCAACATTGGTATAAACGGCCTGTGAGATTTGATAGAAATAGGTAAAATCACACAATTACAGAAACACAATCATATATTATGGACAAAATGGTGTATGTGTAACACACTCACACATAGATTTACATTCAGATTACTCTATTAAATAGAGTTTCTGAGATCCAACTTATTCCTAAATTAGACAGAGAGGTTGAGAGAATTTCTCAACCATCACAAACCAATTTCTAAAATATGGAATGTAATAATTAACTCCAACATCCCCCCTTAATGATTACATTACATGAAAATAACAAAATAATCAAGCTTATCAGTAGATGCTCCATCAAGTTGCCTCATAACCCTCGGAAAGGTGTAGTTGGAAAGTTGGATTCCCGAGTTCGCTTCCTCAACTCCCGAATCAAGGACCTCCCAAAGTCAATTACTGAACAGCATCCCAATCTGTCACATAACTTCATTAGGAGACCACTTCCATGTCTACCACTAACGAGGGATCCTTCCCTAGATCTGCAACTGCCATGCTATCTGGACAACCATCCATATTGAGCCTTACTACCACTTGATCTCTTCAAACACAATTGATTTCATTTTGCAATTGTTGAACTCCTAGTCATTCTATTGACGAGCTCCCATCTACCGAGATACATAGGTGCCAATCGCTGTACTCGCTATTCGTATAGAAAAGCCGTCTAAATACAGAATGTATCTAGATTCAACTATTACATCATAAATTTTTTCCTAATTTTGAGAATTCATCCTCACTTAAGTGAGTGGAATAAAACACACAAGCTATTCCCAAAAAAACACATATCCAGAGTGATAAAAAAATGAAACCCTTAAAAAAAAACTTTCTATGAGAGTCCAACATTCAAACACACTCCACTCCAAACAAAAAACAACATGAACACAATCAGATCCTGTCGTTCTTAAATTAGCACAGGTTCTCAACTCACGATACAGACCTAAGCATTGGTCCTTTGACGAATTCTCAGACATGACAATCTCAACGGTCCATTGGCAAGTGCGTGATATTAATCTGTCTTTCACGAAAGGTGGAAAAAACTATTTTTGATTTCGCCAGTGTTCAATTGCGGAGTGAAGTGAACGATTTGGAATGAGACCCTTTTCTTATATTTAAGATTGGCTCTAGTCATGGGTGAAGTGTCATTGTTTTCGAACCACATTTTGATTAACTTGAATTCGTAGAGTACCCATCTTCAGCAATATGAGGGTCATTCATAAGCTCCGTAAACGATCGATACTCACCGACTGGTGCGCTCCTTCACACTCAATAGACCACCCTACAGAAATTCGTTTTGCCTGTTGATCATGTTAGCCCCTTATTGAATTTTGACAAGCAATCCTCCTTAAACCTTGTAAACCCCCTTTTGTTCGGCCTGAAAAAAGTCATTTTCTGCCTATCATTTCCCTCCTTTATAATCAAAATACATTGAAAATAGGTGAAAAACCCATATTCTTTATAATTGCAGGCCAGCCCCCTTCATCCAGATCCCTTGACCTTTCCCTCCCACATGACCCAGCTCCGAGACCAGGAGCTAGTCCAGTAAGCGTTTATCCAAACAAGTCATCGGGAGCGTTTTCGGCTATTGATTTCACGGCATCCTATGGTCCCTCTTTCTTCTCCACCCTGGGGTCCCCACACCCGCTCTATGCACAAAATAGGTTGTTTATATTGCACTGCCTTTCTAAGGCGGGTGGTATTCCCCAATTTGGAGCGATTCCATACATTGCTTGCCGCGTGTCTCAGCGTACGGCTCGAAAACCGTTCTCCATCGCGCGTTATCGTTCATCCGTAGTCACGGCGCGATATTCATGACAACCGTCAGATCTGGAGGTCTTCATCCTACGGTCGTCGCACTACGGAGATGCACAGGTGTTAATCCAAGTATAGTGCCCCTGGCCCACAGTCCATCGCCCTCCAACTTAGTTTCAGCCGTCGATCTCCTCCTGAGATTGAACAATCCAGATCATTTGCATGCTCCGCTATTGACTCGGTCTCCCTCCACGTCACCCGTCCCACGTGTGTGTCGCATGTTTCCTCCTCCCATTATATATTCCTATCATAAGTCAAATTTTCATTGTTTTACGTTAAAAACCTCTGCCTAGTCCATACATCATTGTTCCACTGCATTTTTCATTGCCACCCTGCATACTTCCACCATTTCATCATGTCGCACTGCTACACAGTCATCCCCACTGCATCGCCATCTCCATGCACTTGTTTTCTTGACGATTTTGCGGGTTTTGCAGGTTTACAACGTCGGAAAACTATCATGATTCACAATCTCTATTACTGTGATAGAGAGCACGTCAAAGGACCATTTTTTGGAGCTGAATTATAAAGAAAGGCCTGGGAAGGAAAATTGATAAGACTTCCATTAAAGAAGCAGGGTTAAAATCTATCAAACCCTGCAGGGACATTCAAGGCGCCGATTTCGCAGATGAAGGTATTAATGGAGCAGCAAAGAAATATCAGTGAAAGATCAGGAATTCAATGTTCGGCATTGAATATCTTAAGTCGTAATTCAGGATTTTGAAGGCAGAGGGTACCATTCATAGAAAACATACTCTAAAGCTTTCTTTTCAGCACCATTTTCTTTCAGGAAAGGACAGAATGTTTATGTGATCTTACTACTTCGCCATGTTCCTAAAGAGGTTTTTACCCAGTGCATTTATTTTGGTTAGCAGGCCACGGAGTACAAGCAACATTATAAAGTCATCGAGCAGTATGGGTGTGCACGTCTCCACCATTTTGGTTTAATGAGACAATTAAATGTTCATCACCTACTCCCTTTTTCGAGCTTTCTTGTTCTCCTATAAAACTCCCAAATAATAGAGGATTTAGGGTTCCAAATTTTATCAGAAAATTATGCAGTGAAAGGATTTTTGTATACATTTTGTAAAACTCTTGTATGAAGGCTCAGAGCCCATAGGGTCTCAGTGAGGAGGAGTTCCATCTGTTAAAGAGGATTCTGGTCTTTGGTATTTCACAGTCTGTAACTTTCTCTTATGTGTTATTTAAATAGATCTTTTCATTTCACTCATTTTTCTTGTATCATGTTTTGGAATGCGAGTGGCTCACTGATTTTAGCTATGGACTTGTCCTATTTGATACCAATACTCCAATTAGTCAAGCGCTTTAAATATGGCTCACGCATGATATTCTATTCCACTATTCATCTAAACCGTATTTCTGCTATATTAGTTGCTTTGGGAGGGTGTTTTTAAAACACTACTATTATGTATGGATTCTTAGAATGGTAAGCCCATGCATGGTGGTATTGTGTATCTGGATATCAGCTCAATGTTAACTAGTATCTTTTCAATATTTCATTCACTACATACACCTTTTGATAACTTATTTCTGTGAGGTATTTCTGAATCGGCCCTCTTTGCAGTAAACTGTCTCTGAATTGTCTGTTGCTTTTATATTGGAGTTTCACATATTGCCTCTGTAGTATTCCTTCCTCTGTGTCAGTTTCTGCAGGTCTTGGTCCCATTCAGATTAATATTCCTTGTTTTACAAGAGATAGCATGAGAGCTTTTTACTGATAACTTCCTCTGTTATACCATATGCTCCTTGCTATAGATAAGATGTCCTAGGCACTGGTCTATCACAACTCTAGGCTGTCTCTAGGAGTGAAAACATTGCCTTTGCTTGATCCATTAGAAGTTACCCTGCGAGAGAAAGCTTAATCCTCCATTTGAAAAAACTAATCACTTCGTATCTCAGTGCTCGGTTCCCAGGGCTTGAGTCACTGAAACTGAAGGGGAAGCCAAGGGCTGCTATGTTTAATTTGATTCCACTAGACTGGGGCGGATATGTGGAGCCGTGGATTAACAAGATTTCTCAAACATTTCACTGCTTAAAGTCTCTTCATTTGCGCAGAATGATCATTATGGATGAGGATCTCAGGGTTCTGGCTCGTATCCGTGGCAACATTCTTCAGGTGCTTAAGTTGGAGAAGTGCTCCAAATTTTCAACTCTCGAGCTCCTCAAAATCTCGCGCTTTGATCCTCATCCAGTGATGTTGCAAATCGTCAGAATTCAGTATAGGAAATCAATTTTCACTCCTCTTCTCCAAGGACTTAAACTCACAACACAGGCCTTTGATCTTGTGCTCTGATACTATGATAGAAATAGCTAAAATCACACAATTACAGAAACACAATCATATATTATGGACAAAATGGTGTATGTGTAAACACACTCACACACAAATTTACATTCAAATTAATCTATTAAATAGAGTTTCTGAGATCCAACTTATTCCTAAATTAGACAGAGAAATTGAGAGAATTTCTCAACCATCACAAACCAATTTCTAAAATATGGAATGTAAGCATTAACTCCAACAAGATTTTTGTTGTTAATTGTGGTAAAACAAATTGATATTTGACAAGGAGTAAAAGCCAAGGAAAATATTTATGTAAAAAGAAATTTCATCAGGATATGCCTAACACATAAATATTGATATTGGCTCACGGTTAGGGACATTTCAATGCATTGCATGAATAGTGGTCTTTGAAGGGCAAGAGTTATTTTTTTGAAACGCATCTATTAGTTTATTTCATTTCCATTCTCAGTCAATAATTAAGTACCATTTTCACTTGCTATTGATCCAAGTTGGGTGGCTACACTGCGTTGTTTGTTGCAGCGGATTGTTCAGGAATGGATTTTTCACTCTTTCCTATGCTCCTTCTACAGCTCAGGGTCTTCTACATGAAGAATTATGAAAATTGAATACATGGCAGAGAGAACCTCAAACAAGCGATGTAGTCTCTTTTTGGTCAGAGATCAAACTTGTTCCAGGAAAGACAAACAACTGGAAAGGTATCCAGACAACTAATATTCCTATAATCATAGTTTTTGCTTCTGCAGCGTTGGGTTCCAATATAAAAATGGCAGAAGTAGTTGATGAAGGTGGAAATAATTTTGGAGCGAGATATCAATAGGCACTAAGCTAATTTGGGAGAAAGCTATAATAATAACAATGGAAAAGTGTCAGTTTCAGCACCAATTATTTCTGTGACAAATAAACTAAACCTTAATTCAGGTTCCGAAATAGCTTGTGTTTCTGTTAGTATGAGTAAAGGAGTCCACGTAGTACCCTGTATGAATTGTGCAGAAGAATGACAAATGCCATAAAATGCATTTTTTTAATGTTGTTTCACAATACGCAGTTATATTTGTTGATAACACTTCTGTGAATAAAGAAAACAATGACGAGAATGAAGTAGAGGACTTTCGTTTTTCAAGATTTGACCTGACGAGCAAGTCTAGAAATAACGGATGATTATCAACAAATATGCCTAGATCCAACGACACCTCGATGGCACAAACTACATGTTTATGTTAAGGAGTTCCCTCGAGTGGTTTGGACCAAACCATTCATCCACAGATCAACGGTCAATATCCATTACGATATCCTTCAGTCCTTGCTTCGAAAACCACTCACGTACTCCTGTAAATAGTTTTTGGTTTTGGTTAATGACATATGGCCGATAACAAAGATAGGTGGCACTTGCAGTTTTAACCAATTATGGTACAGTTAATCGGGGAGCCTAGAGTGTCATGAATAAAAAAATACCAAGAATATTACATTAGGGGTTCCGAAGGGCACACTTACTCATGACGGGAATTGTAAACATAAATTTTCTTTGAAATATGAATATATATTGTTGTTTGATTTCATCATTGTGAAGTTGTAGTTATTGTTTTTAGTTATTTTTTTTCATGTGTTTCGGCATTCATATATATCTTTTCTTTTTTTGGAAATTATAGGATGAAGTTGGTGCTTTACTTTAGTTCTTAATGAATTTATTTAATTGTACTCATGAAAATTAATCGCGAAGCCTTTAATGAAGCACCCAGTGAATCTATTCACATTTTCTCACTCTTGCATTATACTTTCTATGGTGGTTTAAATTCATATTCTTAAGTGCCTAATTTGAACTCTTCTTTATATTCTTGTTCAATTCATTTCTTTAGTACAACACTATGCAACTCTCATAGTTTCTCTGGCCATTCTACTTTGGAAGGTTAGGGTTTCAAAACTAAAAGCTTTGCTTGCATTCTCTCATGGCCTATCCATCCAAAATTTGATTTTAATTATTTTTATCTAATTTGAATATGTCTGGGGGATTGGTTCCACGCAACCAAGAACTGTCTCCTGAAAGTTACAACATCTTTTGGCACCATTCCCAAGGAAAAAAGACATGAAGTTATTTTTCCATCGGTATTGTGATCTATTCTTCTATGGTGAAAAATATTTAGATATAAAATTGGTTTCTTATTATTCAGCAGGCGACTCCACTGATGAAGGTTCCATTAGAAGAGAAATTTTTCTCGCAAGAAAATGAGGAAGCAACGTGGAAAAAACAGGTATTAGAGTTTGAGTCTTTAAAGGAAGGCTTGTTTTTTATTATCAGTTCAGTGGTATTATTTCCATTACACATAACAAATATTGTTTCATGCCTTATGTTCTCAGAATATTGTAAGACTCATCAACCATATTATTTTTCGAAAAAAATACCTCCTTTCTTCTTGTATCATTGATTTTGGGACAAATTTATCTCCAGAATCTGAGAAGAGAAATGGTTGTTTCATTACAATTTCTGAAGATAACCAGTCACAATCTAAACATGAAAAAAAGTATTCATCATCTTTGGAAGCCACAACTTTTCCTCACAAACAACCCACTGTTTTTCAACTCAAAACCAAGGAAATATTTAAACCCCTGAAGTTGTCTACAATCCTTCATGATTATCCTTCAAAAATTTTCAAGTTTTTGCCAAATTTCTATGGAGATAGAAGTAATTTTACAGTTGAACAACATGTCTTAGAATTTAAGTTTTTTTTGGGAAATTTTGAAATTATTTATGAAGATGTCGCTTTGAGGTTGTTTTGTCATTCATTAAAGCGAGAAGCTTAGCAGTGGTTCCAACATTTAGAAGCAAGTTCAATTATTTCGTGGTAGGGTTTTCAAGATACCTTTATTAAGGATTGGGGCGAGCACAAGTCATATGAAAAAAACCTTTTGGAATTATATACTATCAAGAGGCAAAGCGGTGAATCAGTCATTGAATTTAATAGAATATTTCAGAAGCTTTATTTCAACATGCCAAAGGAAATCCAAACTCCTAAATCTGTCGCTATGGTGTACTATTCAAAGGCTCATCCTATTGACTTAAATTTTTATCTTAGGGAAATGAAGCCTTGCATAGTAGAGAAAACATTTCTTTATGCACGGGAAATTGAAGATAACCTTTGGGCCTGTGGGAAGCTTCCAGGTCAACATTTGCATATTGATCTGGAAATAACTCAGTAAGAGCTGGGAACTAAACAAAAACTATCAGGTTTAAGTCCGGGCACATCGAAAAATGAAGATACATCATCTTCAAATGTTTTCATGTCTTGTGGCCTTATAGCCCACCAATAAAAAAATTTAAAGGTGTCAAATAAATTTTTCCAACAAAATAATTTTACACCCACATTAGATCTTTTTCCCTTTCATGAGATAATGGATCGTTTTGAAACGGTTTTTCTTGAAGGAAATAATGTTGAAATTGACAACGTATACTCACATTATACACAGAACTTTGCTGACAGTAGTGAAAATCTCCCAATTCTGGAAAAAAATTGCCACATCAATAATCTGTTGAACAATAACATGTCACCTTCTCCACATTTTTATATTCAAATCAATTATGCTTATGTGGAAGAGTGTGAGAAATTGAATAAGGAGTTGTGGGGATATATCTCTAGGGAAAAATTTCCCAAAGAAACATTTTGTTATACAACCACAAGTTGAGGAGTCAAACAGTGATGGTGGTTTACCTATACAAGAAGAGCCATGTCCAAAAACTTTTCAAGGAAAGGAGACCACTGGAATTTTTTCTCATGAGTTCTATGATTCACTAGCTGAATATATATCATTTTTATTTAGTCAACAACAATTATCTATTCTGGGGTATGTGCTAAATTTTTTATCTGGAAATATTTTATGGTGCATGTCAATTTCTAGTTCTGAATTTCAGTAGCAGAGAGGCAATAGGTCCAACACCCAAATGTTGGTCTGGTACCATTGGAAGGCTAACTTCACCTCAACAATATATATATATATATATATATATATATATATATATATATATATATATATATATATATATATATATATATATATATATATATATATATATATATATATATATATATATGAGTTGTATATAAATAAGCTGAGGTGTTGAGCATTTAATTTCAGTTTTAGTCCATTTTTCCAGTTAGTCAATAAGGGTGACAATCCCAGTTGCAAAGAGGTTTGGAGGGGTTTCATATTTCAAGAATGTCAGATTTCGTTTTTTAGATTTAAAATTTTTAGAGTTTTAAACTCCATGCCCAATTAAGGTCAGTGATTTGTGGTTCTCAGCACTTTGCAGACAAAGTGTAGTTCCTAGTTGGAGCCAATTGTTGTAACACAATCTCGCCCAGCTAAAAAGGTCAAAAAGAAACAAAGGGAAACTAATACATTTTCAAAATTTATGTCCAGTGATCAAAATATGTTGACCCTCATCAAAAAAGAAGCATTATTATAAAAGTATTTCCTAAAAAAAGTTATTAATCAAAATTTGGTGTTGGAGCAGCAGAAAGTCGTCCTCTCTCTGAGTCGATTATTTGGTTGAATCCAAATCTGGCTACAAGGTATAGGTGGATCCATGATTTTTCTTCAAATGGGTCGAAAGTTTGAAGAGATTTGAAACAACACAATAGCTTCTAGAAATGATGTCCCGTAATATCCCCAACCGTTTAACCGGTTGGACCAAATCATAATAGTAATAGACTAATAAATAAATCAATAAATAAAGCGGCATTGGCCCATGGTTTTTCCTTTTGGCTTGTTTTGACCCCAGGTATTTGCCCATGTTCTTTCCAGGTATCCCGACTATAAAAGGAGGAGGAGGAACGAGAGAAACTCATGGAATTTAATCTTTTCTTCATTGACATTCTGAGAGCTCGGAGGAGTTTTCAAGTGAGGATTTTTAGGTGAGATCCTCAAGCTTCCTTCGGTGAGATTCGAGAATCTCACCCTAGTAAGCAAACCCAACTTCGGTGGTTTCTATAATCACCCTAGCTGGTCGCATTCATTTCATATTTGTTTTGAAAAGGGGTTTTCATCTATTTTTACTTTATAGTTTATGAGCATGGATCTGAGATCTTCCCTGCTAGTTTTATTATAATTATTTGCATTTCTAGATTGGCAAAGGAAGGAAGAAAGCACAGATCTTTTGCAGCAAGTTGTTGCAGCACCACCACAACACTAGGTCAAGGGTTATTAATTGGCATTATGATGTAATTGACCCATCTACATTGTGTTCAAACTGCTTGTATTACATGGGCTAAATTTCTTAATAAATGATATTTGGTGGATTTCCTTAGGGCTTGTTTAAATATGGTGATTTGAACTTAATTATGTGTGATGGAGTATTATGTGCATATGTTATCACTAGGGTTTTTTATAATAAGCATATTACTTTGCTGTTATATTTTTACTATTATTACAGCAATGGTATTATATATTCCTTAAAGGATATTACAGTGGTATCAGAGCTTCATCTTGGCCAGCTGTGGGATGCCAAGGAAGGAGAAACAAAAGGGTATTACTGTCAATTTGGAAGGAAAAAGGGCTAGGAGTCAAGGGAAAAACGAAGGGGAAGAAATACCAATGGGTGATCACGAAAATGCCAAAATTAAAGATGCCTTACAAAAGATTGCCAACACTTAAAACGCCATCATGGAACTCCTTAAAGTACAGATCGGGCAACCTAATGTGCAAAGCAATAATGGGGAAGGAGGTTCCCATTCAGGTGGGGATGGTCCACCGCAGGAGTATATCAATGTTCGTAGCAACGGTCCATCACACGAACATGTCAACACTCGGAGCAACCCTTTTAGCCGGCCAACCATGCCTCCATTTTTGGATGACTCCTCCAGGGAGCATGACTACCCTTCACCAATTGCAGAAATGGTTACCGCATGGATGAAAGAATATGATACGTTGCCTCCCAACATGAAAGCAACCCTAAGCCTTAATGACTTTTTCTACATGAGGAGCAAACAACAAAGGAAAGCAACCATATATGGGGGCCATCAGTCAAACGTAGATTTGTAGAAGGTTTTGGGAAAGGTAACTCTTCCTTATTTTGATGGATCGTCGAAGTGTTCTGCACGGTCATGGGTATAGAAACTGGATACACATTTCCAGCTCAATCCCATGCAGTAGAAGGATGCCATCAAATACGCCACACTTCATCTTGACGGAGAAGCACAGGAATGGTGGCAACATTGTATGACCACTCTGGGACATGCCAGCATCATCTCTTATACAGAATTCACACAGAGGTTAATAGAAAGATTTGATAGGAAGGATCCTGAGATTCACTTCCGGGAGCTAACCCAACTCCGTTAGACAGGGAGCCTTGAATCTTATGTTGCAGAATTCCATAGGCTTGCAGTAATGGTTAGCAACCTCTCCATGACCCGGTTGGTCATGTTATTTATAGAAGGGTTGTCAGAACCCCTACGAGTTTGGGTTAGGGCCTACCAACCTGCCACCTAGCAAGATGCAATTAATCTTGCAAGGGATATGCAAGATGCAGTACCCAAGAATAGATTCCTACCTAAATTTTCTATTCCTCAGAAAGGGAATGAAGTCAAGCAGCAACAACGGGAAGCATTTGGTAAGGGGAAGCTAGATGATGAAACCAGGAAAGATCTCTAAAGGAGAAGGCTATGCTTCTCTTGTCAATAACCTTGGGCACTAGGACATCGATGTACTAAAGGGAAGGCCCATTATATTGAAGTATTTTATGAAAGCGAAGATGAGGAAGAGAATCCAGAGCTCGATCAAGGGGAATCACAAGGCATGGGGGAAATATAGGAATAAATCCAGGAAGGAGTCATTGCTTCTCTTACAGGGGTCCCAAGATATCACACCCTCTGGGTTAGGGGCACCATACAAGGACAGAAGGTTACTGTGCTAATTGATGGTGGGGCCTTCCACAAATTCATTGATGCAAAATTCGTAGCCAAAAGGGGACTAGCTACTGAATAATTTGAAGTTTTTACAATTTTGATTCCTAGAAAGAAAGAACACAATTGCTTGCCATGCACTAAGATAGTTCCTAACATGAGCCTAGCAATGGGAAACTACACAGTTATAGATAACTTATTTTTCGTAGACTTCCCAGACTCTCATGTAGTATTGAGGGTACAATGGCTATATTATATCGAAACTCATATAGTAAACTACCAAGACTTGGAACTCGCATTCACAGGACTAGATGGTAAAAAGGTGAAGTTGAGAGGAATGCATGCATATCCTCCCAAGGTTGTGACATCTAATCGGATGGAGGCAGACCTTCGACATGGGGATATTTTATGGGCAACAGAGTGTCGAATCATGGAGAAGAAACCAGTAGAACAACACAAGGAGTACTCTCCTAATATTATGGCACTATTGCAAAAATATCTGAAGGTATTTGGGGATATACCCCCAGGACGACCACCTGATAGGGGATTTGAGCACATCATCGAACTAGAGGAAGGGGTCCAAGTTGTCATCACTACCCCTTATTGGCACCCCAAAGCGTACAAGGATGGGATAGAAAAGGCAATAAAAGAAATGTTGGCATTAGGACACATTCGACTGAGCTCGAGCCCTTTTGCTTCGTTCGTAGTCTTGGTCAAGAAAAAGGATGGGTCCCTAAGGATGTGTATAGATTATTGAGCACTGAATAAGAAGACCATCAAAAATCGATATCCTATCCCTAGGATCAACGAATTGATGGATGAGTTAAAGGGAGCCAAGTATTTCTCAAAAATTGACCTTCACTCAGGGCATCACCAGATCAGGGTTCGTGATCAAGACATTCCAAAAACAGCTTTTAGATGCCACTATGGACATTATGAGTTCCTTGTGATGCCTTTTGGGTTGACCAACGCCCCTGCAACATTCTAGTCATGCATGAACCATGTAAATTTGTTTTGGTATTCTTCGACGACATCCTGATCTTCAGTGAAACATGGGAAGAGCATCTGCAGCACCTAGACGAGCTCTTGGGAATATTGGAGGCACAAAAATTTTATGCCAAAATCTCTAAATGTGAGTTTGGGATGACGGAAATGCTATATCTGGGTCACATCATCAGGGGCCAGGGTGTTAAGGTCCACCAGGAGAAGATTGAAGCCATTCTCAATTGGCCAAATCCCAAAAATGTAACAGAGTTAAGGAGCTTCTTGGGTATTTGTACTTATCAGAAGATTTGTAAAGGGGTATTCACAGCAAGCAGCCCCTCTTACTACTTGACAAAAAGAGGAGCCTTTTTATGGACAGAAACAACCCGGGAGACTTTTGAGCTGATGAAGGAAGTCATGAGTTCGTGTACAGTGCTAGCCTTGCCAGACTTTTCTCAACCCCTTGTATTGGAGTGTGACGCTTTTGGTGAAGGAATCGGGGTTGTCCTAACACAAAACCATCATCCCATTGCTTTTGAGAGTACAAAGTTGCATGATTATGAACGCTCTTACTCCATCTTTGACAAAGAAATGTTGGCTATTATGCATGCATTGGCCAAGTTTCGTCCATATCTAGTGGGGAACCAATTCAAAGTCAAAACTGATCACAATAGTCTCAGATACTTCCTCGATCAGAAGGGATTAAATGAAAGGCAGCAAAAATGGGTCAGTAAGATCCAAGCCTATGATTTTGAGATTGAATATGTCAAAGGTAAAAACAATGCAGTTGCAGATGCCTTGTCAAGGAGACCAGCTACCTTCTCTCTCATAGATATTGTGGATGACTGGAAGTCCCATCTTTTCATGGAATACTCAAAAAATCAGTCAGCTTGTGAGATCCTTGACGGACAGTCATCAAACATCCGTTATAGAGTTGTCAATGATATTATCTATTATAAGGATCGAATCTATCTAGTACCCAAGTCTCAACTTAAGATGAAGATTCTACATGTAGCCCATGACTCCCCTTTAGCTAGACATCTAGGATTTCTGAAGACTTATAGGACCATTAGGGAAAGGTTCACATGGAAGGGACTCAAGAAGGACATTATCAAATATGTTAAGGAATGTGGTACCTGTCAAATTAATAAGGTTGAACATACATAACCGGCAGGTTTATTACAACCACTACCCATTCCAGAACAAAAATGGGAGAGTATATCCATGGATTTCATTACAGGGCTACCCTCCTCATAAGGCAAAGATTGTATTTTGTGGTGGTGGATCGTCTCACCAAGTACGCTCACTTATTTACAATCCCCTCCAAAAGTTCAGCATCTCAAATAGCAGAAATATTCTTCTAGGGGGTATTCCGTCTACATGGTTTGCCCAAAACCATTGTGAGTGACTGTGATAGCAGATTCATGGGAGAATTCTGGAAAGAGTTATTAAGGTTGGTTGGAACATAACTCACCCCTAGTACCAGTTATCACCCGCAGACATATGGACAGACAGAAGCAGTGAATAAATGGGTGGAAGGTTACTTACAAGATTATGTCGCTGGACAACAACGCACATGGACCAAATGGTTGTACTTAGGAGAATATTGCTATAACACCACTTATCACATGTCCATAGGGATGTCATCTTTCCGAGCCTTATATGGATATGAGGCACTATCTTTTGCAGATACAACGTTTGGAGATAGTAGAGCACCATTGGCAAAGGATTGGATCCAGGGGTGTCAGGATATTCTGAGAGCCCTTAAAGACAATCTGTAGATAGCACAGAATCGACAAAATTTATATGTAGATCGTCGAAGGATAGAGAGGAGTTTCGAAGTGGGAGATGTGGTTTATCTCCGGCTTCAGCCGTATAGGCAGTCTACCTTGAAGCAAAAGGGGGCGAAAAAATTAAAGCCACGATTTTATGGGCCCTATCGATTTATCTAGAAAATAGGAGAAGTGGCATATGAGCTAGAGCTTCCCGCAGAAAGAAGAGAGCAGAATTCATAAAATCTTTCATGTCTCCTGTTTGAAGAAAACATTAGAATCAAACATAAAATCATCACCAGAATTACCACCACTAGATGAAGAGGGCCATCTTCAACTAGTTCTTGAGGAGGTGTTGGAGGTTCGAGAAAGAAAGCTTCGAAGCAAAATCATCCGTGAATATTTGATACGATGGAAAGATCTGCCCGTCAAGGATGCCACTTGGAAAGGAGAACACATATTGCAGCATCCAACATTGAAATTGCTTGAAGGCAAGCAATTTTGGGCAAGGGGAATTGTAATATCCTCAACTGTTTAATAGGTTGGACCAAATCATAATAGTAATAGACTAATAAATTAATTAATAAATAAAGCGATAATGGCCCATGGTTTTTCCTTTTAGGTTTTTTTGACCCTAGGTATTTTCCCATGGTTTTTCCAAGTAGCCCGACTATAAAAGGAGGAGGAGGAACAAGAGCAACTCATGGAATTTAATATTTTCTTCATTGATATTCTGAGAGCTCAGAGGAGTTTTCAAGTGAGGATTTTCAGGTGAGATCCTCAAGTTTCCTTCGGTGAGATTCAAGTATCTCACCCTAGTAAGCAAACCCAACTTCGGTGGTTTCTATAATCACCCTAGCTAGTCGCATTCATTTCATATTTGTTTTGAAAAGGGGTTTTCATCTATTTTTACTTTACAGTTTATGAGTATGGATCTGAGATCTGCCCCGCTAGTTTTATTATAATTATTTGCATTTCTAGATTGGCAAAGGAAGGAAGAAAGCACAGATCTATTGCAGAACCACCACAACACTAAGTCAAGGGTTATTAATTAGCATTATGATGTAATTAACCCATCTACATTGTGGTCAAACTGCTTGCATTACATAGGCTAAATTCTTTAATAAATGATATTTGATGGATTTCCTTAGAGCTTATTTAAATATGGTGATTTGAACTTTTATGTGTGATGGAGTATTATATGCATATATTATCACTAGAGTTTTTTATAATAAACATATTACTTTGCTGTTATATTTTTACTATTATTGAGCAGTGGCATTATATATTCCTTAAAGGATATTACATGTCCAAATACAACCAATTTTGACTGAAGATGGTAACAATTTCATTGCAAATGTTTTTAAGGTTGCAGCAAATGCAACAAATGTAGTTCTGTCAAAACCACAGCCCTTAAGCCCAACCTCATTCCTTACAATATTAAATTTTAGTTAAAAACTAAACTGTCGGCAATTTATTGTGCTCTTTATTTAGTACTTTTGACTCCTACTCTCATGAAGTCAGCAAATATTGAAACGTTTCTACGACCAAGGTTCAAGGCATTGAAGTGTGAGAAAACGCAAACATCTCCTGGCAGTGACATTATGGATTAATTTTCGCGCAAATGGTATTGAATTTTAAAAAACTGCAATATGAGTTTTTCACGGAAGGACCCAAATTGACTTGAACGAGGGAATTTTCCAAAAGTTCAAAACAGTTTAAGAGATATAGTCAGTTCCTCAGGAAGGTATATACCCAACATTGTAAAAACGGCCAGAGAGATTTCTGCTGTTAATTCTGGCAAAACAAATTGATATTTTACAAGAGGTATAAACCAAGGAAAATATTTATGTAAAACATAATTCCATCATGAGGATATTCCAACACATAAATATTGATATTCGCTAACGGTTAGGGACATTTCAATGCATTGCATGAATGGTGGGCTCTGAATTTATTTCATTTCCATTCTCAGTCAATAATTGTGTACCATATGCACTTGCTATTGATCCAAGTTGGGTGGGTACAATACGTTGTTTGTTGCAGCGGATTGTTTGGGAATGGCTTTTTCATTCTCTTTCCTATGCTCCTTGTACAACTCAGGGTCTTCTACAGGAATAATTCTGCAAATTGAATACAAGGTAGAAAGCACCTCGAACAAGCGATGTAGTCCCTTTGCTGTCAGAGATAAAACTTGATCCAGGAAAGAGAAGATGAAGGTGGCAATAATTTTGGAGCAAGAAATCAATAGAAACTAAGTTAATTTTGGCGAAAGCTATAATAATAACAATGGGAAATTGTCAGTTTCAGCACCAACGATTCCTGTGACAAATAAACTAACCCTTAATTCAAGTTTCGAAGCAGTACCCTGTATGAATTGTGCGGAAGAATGAAAGATGCCATAAAAGGCATATTTTTTATGTTGTTTCACAATACGAGGTTATATTTGTTGATAACATTTCTGGAAATAAAGAGAACGATGACGAGAATGAAGCAGAGGACTTTAGTTTTTCAAGATTTGACTTCACGAGGAGGTGTAGAAATAACCGACGGTTATAAAAAATTATGCCTAGATCCAACGGCACCTAGATGGCACAAAATGCACATAGTTTATGTTAAGGAGTGCCCCCGGGAGTCATTTGGTTGAAAAAGTTCATCCACAGATCAACGGTCAATATCCAATCCGATATCACTCAGTCTATCACTCAGTTCCTGGTTTCGAAAACCACTCAGGTGCTCCAGTAAATAGTTTTTGGCTTTAGGTAATGACGTATGGCTGATGACAAAGCCAGGGCCCACCTGCAGTTTTCTATTGTCATTCAGCTCGCCACTAGCGTGCATTCCCTTTCACCTCTGACATGGATGCCACTACTTTGTGGCTTGAATGCACCTCATTTCAATTAGCAGTGCTCATATATATGAAATTTTTTTGGTCAAAACTTCAAATTATATCATGCACATATATGAATGCGACTAGGTTTTTTATTTTAAAAAAAATAAAAAATAGGATGTAAATATTATATATATAATTATATATATATAATATTTAATGATTTTAATGTATTTGTTAAATGAAACAGTTTTGATAATTGTTGAGGATTAGTTTGATAACCAATTTTGGGACGGGGAAATTAGAGTGTAAATAAAAAAGTCTAAGAAGATTACATTAGGGTTCGGAAGAGAATAATCACTGGTGACTTGCATTGTAAACAAAAATTATCTTTGAAATATGAATATATATTGCAGTTTGATTTCACTATTGGGAAGTTGTAGTCTTTACTTTTCTCTTGTGTTTCAACATTCATATATGTCTTTTTTTTTCTTGAAAGTGTAGGATGTAGTTGGTGCTTTAGTTTAGTTTTTAATGAATTTACTTAATTGTACTCATTAAAATTAATCTCGAAGCCCTTAATGAAGCGCTCCACATCCAGGAATTCCATTCACATTTTCTAGCTCTTGAATTATTATGAGTGCCTAATTTGAACTCCGATTTCTATTCTTATTCAATCCATTCCTTTAGTCCAACACTCTGCAATTCTCATAGTGTCTCTCGCCATTATTCTGTGGAAGGCCAGGGTTTCAGAACTAGAAGCTTTGCTTGCATGCCCTCATGACTTGTCATTCGAGCAATTGATTTTAATTATTTTTATCATATTTGAAGAAGTCTCGTGCACTGGTTCCCCACACCTACGAATTGTATCCTAAGAGTTACAACATGAGCCATTATCAAATATAGTGATATATTTCATATGGCCCAAGCCATGTTGTTAAAATTTTCCCTTTGAATTCCTTAAACCTAGAGCCATAAAAAAAAACCAAGTCTCTAACTTAAAATTGTTTCATTTTGGTGAATTTAACTAGTATGACCCCAAGGGGAACATGTATGGAGTTAAGTGCATATGATATGACCCCAAGGAGGGGCATGTATGGGGCTAATTGAACATGTAATGTGTAATGTAAATATAATAGGGTCAATCTAATAATCAAACGTCCACATGTGCAATGTGTGGAAAGGTATATATAGAGATCATGTAATGTTCTATCAAGGACATGTTATTTGGATGTGTGAATGTATCAGGTCATTTGGAGAAAGTTTCACTATTCACTGGGGAGCTATTGTGTCACATATCACTCTTATCCACCTTAGAATTGTGCTTCAAGTTCACATTGGTGTACATGTTGTGTACTTCTAGCTATATACACATGTAGAATCTTGAAAAAATACGCACATTGTTAATACAACATTTTTAGGGACTTCAAATTTTTGATCTAGCTTGTCTCTACTTTTTCTTGGCTTCATGAATGTCAAATTTGAATCTTGCACCTAAAATTTTGCATTTGCTTCATATGACTTTCCCTTACAGATGTGGCTTTGCAATTAGTGCACTTATTATCATACCTATACTAAACGAGAACCAACTATACCGAAGCTAAGCATGGGTACAAAAATTGAGTAAAATTGATGACCCTATGACTATACCTTTATCTATCGAGGCACCCAAGAAAGCACTCATGATCATTCTCTAATTTTCTAAGAAAATATTATAATGGGTTAATCTATACCAATATGCCAATCCAACAAATTGCACAACTATAACTTTAATTATGACATCATAACTACATCATTTAATATTAACAAACCAAAAATAACTTTTAGAAAAATTATTTACACATCGATAAGAATATCAATTATTCCCCCAATAAAACTACTAATACAGAGCATATTACAAATTCAAATAAAAAAACACATATAATAAAAAAAAGCATGTCTTTATAGTCAATACGTAATTAGTCGCTTCATCTTTGTTTTCATATGTCTTTTCATATTTGTTTTCAATAATATGTATTAAACAAAACAAACTTCTTCAATAATAAAATGCCTAAATCTAATATTATGGGTACTAATAAAATTAAGCCTCGATGTACCATTTACTGTACCAATTTTTATTTGCAGGAGAAAAAACAGCTGGTTTATATAAAGTATCAGTACAAAAACTTTGAAGATAAAAAATACATATACATCAGCATTTTACAGATTCCAGAAAAAACTTTCATGGTTCATCACCATACAAAATCTACAGACTTTACCTTGGTTCCTATAATATTCACCGGCTAGCAAAGAGTTCACAAAATATACGCTCCACAGAAATTCATCCAAAAAATAAAAATACCCCTTTGTTCTATCACTACTTATCTTTCCTCTATCAAGTAATTAGGTGAAAACATCCTTGACCAAAGCAATATTCCATTGGCTTGTCCTGAAGCAAGAGGCTCCAGGAAGTATTGCAAAGTGTCGCTCCTCAATCACCCCCGAACCTGCAAAATGGGGGAAAATTAAGAAAAATTATTGAGACCCTAGCTCCACTGCCCTCTACTTCGATTAATTCACAATGCATTTCACCAAATTTTCCCCTTAGACCTAGTTTAGACAATTTATCTGGCTGAGAATTATTTTCTCTAAATATGTGACTGAAGGATATGGTAGAGAATTTTTTTCTCAGAATTTCTATGCGATTGATCCAGTTAGAAAGAAATGTCTGGTTTATAGACGCCTCTTGGTTTAGGTGGTCAATCAAAACTTTAGAATCTCTGAAAATAGATAATCTATCAATATAAAAGTGGTTAGAAAACCACATTAATCCCAATAATGCTAATACCTCAGCCCTCATATTAGTGCCAATGCCTCTTAACCAAAAATCTTATAGTGAGAAGAAGGGGTGAGCAGTAACCAAGCCCCACATCACATCTCTGATTTTGAGCTGCTCCGTAAAAAATCCCAGCAGAGTATTTAATTTCATGAGGACGACTTCTAATTGATAAGTCATGAGGTGGATTTTCTGAGATCTTCAGATTTTCCAAATCCTGTAAAATCTGTTTACAAATATTCTCTAGCTCACTTACCTGATCCTCAAATATCCTTCTATTACGACATCCCCAGATGCTCCAATGGATCATAATATCCAAATTTAGGAGGAACTTTCCTTTCTCTCCCCACCATAAAAAAAAACCCTCAGCACTATCATATAATGAAGTATCACATTTTAGCTCCTCACAAATGAGTTTTGCTACCCGCCTTGAGAAGGAGCAATCATAAAAAATATGATAATTATCTTCATTATCTACCTCACATAACATGTAAATTCCAGGTCCACTCTTCCCTCTTTTCTGTAGGTTCTTCCAAGT
The DNA here is from genome assembly GCA_034641835.2 of Pinus albicaulis. Lineage (NCBI taxonomy): Eukaryota > Viridiplantae > Streptophyta > Pinopsida > Pinales > Pinaceae > Pinus > Pinus albicaulis. The sequence goes on along the minus strand of CM076581.1, from coordinate 1,421,459,816 downwards.
TAGATTCTTGTCACACCAAACCAACCAAAAGAAAATAGATTGTTTTGTTTTGCACTCTTGCTCTCCACAGATCCTTTAGCTAGCAAGGGCTCCTTATCTCCACCTGACCTTGCATCATGGAAAGGTAAAGGTCCTTTATAACTATTTGATTCCTTTGCGTCTTACCCCCCCCCCCCCCCACATCTGATTTTTCCCCCCTGACTATGTTTATGCAGCCCTAGTCCTCTTAAATAGTCACAATACCCTTCCCATTCAATATCCACTATTGCTGGTAATCCCAATTGACGAGCAGAAAGCCAATAAGGGATCTCCTCCTGCCAGAATAAAATTTGTCCAATCAGAAAAAAGCCCCTTTGGTGTAATTGCGAGATCAGGTACTCCGATAGGAAGGGGCCATCTAGAGATTCACCCAAAGATTTGGACCCGATATGAATATTTCCCCCCATTCCAAACTGCCATCTAAGTCGGTCTCTGAATTGTGGCCAGATTCTCCGAAATCCATTCCAGATTGGAGACCTTGTCTGAATCTGAAGATTATGACCTAAAAAAAAAATCCTTGATAGTTCTTTGTTTGAAAATTTTCTGATCCATGATGTCCTTCCAAATACCTGAACAGGTCAGACACCTCCAGAATGACTTCATCAAGAGAGAAGTTCTGAAGGATTCCTGTTCAATGATCCCCCAACCCCCTAATTCTTTGGGAGCAGCAATTAAATCCCACTTTTCCAAATGGAAAGAAGCCATACCTAATCCACCATTCCATATAAATTGCGCCATATACCCTCAGAGTTTCTTTATAATCTTTTGCGGGATGCAATAAAGATGAGCCCAGAAAACAGTGATCTATTGCAAAACGACTTGAGTTAAAACAAGTCTACCTCCCCTTGTTAACCAGTTATTTGGCCACATGTTTACTCCGTGTTGATATTTTGCAAGGAGCCACTCCCAATCACCCGATGTATATCTGGTAGCCTTTAATTTGAAGCCAAGGAAAGAGAATCCCTCGTCGAGGCTGGGTATTCGGAAATTAAAAAGATTTTTTAAGTAATCTGAGTCATCCGAGAAAACCCTAAACCATTTACTGTTACTTACAACAAAGTCATTAATTTAAATAGGCATTTCCGAAAAGCTATGGAATATTTATCATCTATCAATGAGAGGAAGACCATTATATGTATAATGGTATGTAATACTTTGTATTAAACTTCCAAAAACACTATGAATAACAACATAGTTCCAAAATCTCATTACACAAGGGCAAAATCTTAATAGTTGGATGACACCTCATCCTTGTCACATATTAACACCTCATGGGCTTTACAAACACCACAAGACAAACCAGCCCCATAACTATGGCCCATATTATGATAACCTTTAGACTCTTGAGCATTTATGTCTATTGACCCCACTTGGCAATATAACACAAAATGGAACAATCATTTCAATAAGTGAATTGAACCTTCGCTCTGCAAACGCGTCTTTCTTGATGGTGATCATGGTTTATTGACGTCTCAAAACATTGGGCAACCCGGGTATTATCCCTTGAGATCTATCATAAGCAAACCAGGGACGCAAGTCAGAAAAGAGTTTCAACTTTCCACGCAAAAGCAAAACGTTTCACCTTTATTCTACGAAAGCTGCACATATTTTTACTTTCCAGCTGGCAATATGTAGTTCTGCTCAGAATGAACGACATGTCCACGTGGATCTAACTCGCGTATTTGTATTTAGCAAGGACGGGGCGGCCCCATCACGCGGACCCAACCCAATATGTTGATTGATCTCGCTTATCGTCTTCTGCTTCTGGTTGCACACATAATACAAGAAAACTACAGTTTGTCCTCCTTCATCCGAATGGAGATGTGAATTTATTGATATGTCCATTGCAGATTCCATTTTGTATATCCATTGCCATGAAACAGTCAATTGTTAGCTTTATTCCTTGTCATTGGATGGTGGATGTCAGAATTTGCAATTCACAAAAGCTGAGAGGTTGAAAGGTTAAATTATTTTTTAATATATGTATATATATTAAGTATGTCCGGAAGCAGGGGAAGGAAATTTGGCAGAGGAAAAACAAGAGAAGGAAACACGGATGAGGAATCAAGTTAAAGATTATGTTTTAGAAAGAATGGTATAAAATATTATAATTTTCATAATTAATAGTGTTTAATAGACAAATCTAATCTTATAATTAAGTAATAAATTAAAATGCTTATATATTTACAATTTTATTTCTACATAAATAATGATGGGAATAACTCCAATAAATATCTTATTTTTATATTTTTTTTTTATTCAAAGACTGATTTAAATTATGGCGAAAAGTAATTCATGGTAAATATTATGAACTATTTTTAAAGTTTCTAATTTGGAATGGTTTTCTTGCAAAGCTTAAACATAAAAATTCACTACACAAATATTTAAAAATCATGTATGTATATTGCAACAATGTGCATAAATTATGAGATAAAATATGTGGGGCAATTATACACATGGCATTATAAGACATTCAAGATATGGTTCAATCAAATATTTGAAAATTAGTTTAAAATATTTACTTTTCAAAGTTAAATGTTATAAATTGCATTGGTCAATTTTAAATTAGTAGTGGTCAATGACCAAATCAATTGATAGAGTTTTGCCAAACACTGGTCACGAGAATGACCATCATGTGACAAAAAAAAATTATGTCATGAGAAATGGGATTTGAGCAAATATCCAGAGTAAAAATGGATCTAGGATGGTATAATTATTAATTATAATTATTTTATTATTTATTTAATTTTATGGAATTGAATTATTATTATTATTATGTAATTTGACTGAGTCAAAATGTTTATATAACATAATAGGACGAAACATGACAACATAATATATTTATAACATATAAAATATATAGCAATTTGTTTACTATGTTGAATTTTGTTTTTTATTTTTTATTTCTATTTTACATTTTCTTGTACTTTACACATCTACTTCAATATCAATAATTTAATGGGCTCTTTTGTTTCATTTACATTAGATTTTAAAGAACAAAACCTTCATAAATATAATATCTGAGCTTTTCTAATAAAAATGATTAAAATAAAATCAATTATACATATGTATTCCGTAAATTATAAAAGTAAATGGATTATTACCTAGATACGATTAGTGTTTATTTTGGAATAGAGTTTCCAGATTTTAAATTTAATTATCAATAAGTAATAGATGAATAATACGTATTTAAATGTATTTAACAGTTACAGAATATTCACAAAATATTTATGCTAATATGGATGTCTATTTTGGAATCCATAATTTTAATTTAATTATCAATAGTTATTAATTAGATGATAGGAATTTAACCTTTATAAAATATTCTAGAATATTCTTAATGGTATACACAAATCAAAAGCTAAGATTTATTTTCAAATTAGTTATGGAAACTACATTGATTAATTAAAAAAATGTCATATAAACTTCATATGAAATGAGTTATGATTTTTTTGGAAATATGATATTGATAAACCATGGTGTTGGCCCATGGTATTATAATAAAGCCTATCTACATATTAAGAATCTCCATGATAAAGTGGGATAAAGTGGGGATGACTCTCAATAGTTAAAAAAATTGTTACATGTTTTTAAAAAATGTATATATGTTTTTAGCTTATATATTATTATTATTATTATTTTAAATAAAGTTATAATTTAGTTAATTCTTGATATTTTTCTAATTGTACCAATTTGAGATCTTAGGTCACTAAAACCATGGTGATTTGGTAGCACTTTTATCTTTTCTATTTGATCATAGAAATCAAATATTAAATAATCTCAACTAATCTCTAACTTTTTTAAGGTCTGAGAGACCATATTGGTCTTGGTGGACTTTAATTATAATCATAAAATAAGTGTTTTGATGCTTATTATAAATTGTTGTCTATCGATATTTACCAATTATTCAATTTACATTGGGCTCGTTTTAGTATTCATTGAGATAGAAATTGAAATTTATTTCAAAAGTAGTTATTCCAATTTTTTTCAATATAATTTAAAAAATATTATAAAATACAATTAAAATAAAATATGTATAAAATATTTTGACTATGAAATGAATTATGTTTTTTTAGACATATTGTATTGATAAGTCATGGTATTGACTCATACTCTTGTAACAAAGTTTATTTATATATTAAAAATCTCCATGGTAAAAAAAATGTTGCAAGTATATTTTTTTAATGTATTATTTTTATATTAATTCCTTTTATAATTAATAACAATAATAATAATAATTTAAAATAGTATATATATATATTTTTTAAGGTAAGATATATGTTGAGATTTTTGATGTTTATGAACATTTTACTAACCATTTTTATAAATTTGAGAATATGTTATAATAAATTTATCATTTTATTTTTAATAAATAAAAAATTACATTATAGATGAAAAACCAATCAATTAAATAAAAAAGTATTTATTCTATTTATATACTTCTATACATAAATAATAATTTTAATTATATATAATTTTATTTATTTTTGTAAATAAAAGTGAGTCAAAATCAGCTTAACTGAAATCCAAAATGATTTTCATTTTGGTGAGCATTTTTCCTATAGTTATCAATGTCCCTCTTCAACCTAATCCAAAATTATTTTCATTTTGGTGGAAATTTTTTGTTGGAGTTAATGCTTACATTCTATATTTGAGAAGTTGGTTTGTGATGGTTGAGAAATTCTCTCAACCTCTCTCTCTAAATTAGGAATAAGTTGGATCTCAGAAACTCTATTTAATAGATTAATTTAAATGTAATCAATGGGTGTGAGTGTATTTACACATACACCATTTGTGTATAATATATGAGTGTTTTTTGGTAATTGTGTGATTTTCAGTAGTTTTTATCATGGTATCAGAGCACAGGATTAGAGGCCTGTGTTTCTCTATCTCTGCAGTGGTTGAGGCTAAATCTCTGGAGGCCAAGAGCATGTGTGAGGAGCGTTGTTGTTAGCTGCTCTTGGAATGCGTGAGCGTATGCTATGTGTGTGTGTATTTTTTTTTTTAAGTCATCTGCCCTCTGCGTGGAGACACGGAGGATTGAGGGGAACATCGATTGGGTAGAGTGTATAGCTGAGGAAGTTGGATTGCTTGTAGAGAAATTTATGGCTAAGCTTGAAGTTGCAACTAAGAAAGATGCTGAATTGAATTGACAGTCTAAACCTGCTGTAAATAAGCTTAAAATGTTGAATGCTATTACGAAGGTTCTTTCCAAGAGGAAATTGCAGCAAGAATTCTTAGACAATGGAGTGCTCTCAGTTTTAAATAATTGGCTTGAGCCTCTGCCAAATAAATGTCTTCCAAATACAAATTTTCGTACTACATTTTTGAAGATTTTAACATATTTACCGATTGATGTTGAACAATATTATAGGAGAGAAGAACTTAAAAAAAAAAGTGGATTGGGAAAGGTTATCATGTTCTTGTCAAAATCTGATGAAGAGACGCCATCATTTTTTTTGATGTTGCAATAGAGAGAAAGATCAAATGGAGCCTCCAACAAACTCTGTAATAAATGCCGCATTGGATCAGCAGGGACGTAATGTTCTGCGTTATGAGAAGTAAATCAACTGGGACGTGACGTTGTGGGTTGTGAGAAGTAAATTGATGGCATGGTATAGTAGTGACGAGTGGTTGAAATATTAGTATTATAAATTATTTGTAAATTAAGTGATGAATTTCAAACTAGATAAAAAGGTTATTTTGTAAAACTGATTCTAGATACATTCTGTATCTAGAAGGTTTCCCTAGATAACTGGCGAGTACAGCGGTTAGCACCCATGTATTTCGGTGGATGGGATTTCGTCCATAGAATGACTAGGAGTTCAGTGATTGCAAACATGTAATCAATTGTTTTGAAGAGATCAAGTGGCAATAAGGCTCAACATGGATTGTTGTCCAGATAGTATGGCAGCTGTGCATCTAGGGAAGGATCCCTCATTCGTTGAAGATGTAGAGTGGTCTTCTAATGAGGTTATGTGACAGATTGGGATGTTGTCCAGTAATTGACTTCGAGAGGTCCTTGATTCGGGATTTGAGGAAGCAAACTCGGGAATCCAACTTGCTAACTACACCTTTACGAGGGTTATGAGGCAACTTGATGGAGCATCTACTGATAAGCTAAAGAATGATTGATTATTTTTTTATTTATGAGTGATTTCAATAAATTCATGTAATGTAACCATTAGGGGGAGATGTTGGAGTTAGTGCTTACATTCTATATTTGAGAAGTTGGTTTGTGATGGTTGAGAAATTCTCTCAACCTCTCTCTCTAAATTAAGAATAAGTTAGATCTTAGAAACTCTATTTAATAGAGTAATCTGAATGTAATAAGTGGGTGTGAGTGTGTTTACACATACATCATTTGTGTATAATATATGAGTTTTTTTTAGTAATTGTGTGATTTTCAATAGTTTTTATCATTTTTCCTATAATTTCCAATATTCCTCTTCAACCTCTAAGAACTATATTCCTAACTACCCTCTTCAAATGATTTAGCGAAGTGATTAGAAAGTAGTGCTGCCCAAAAATTATTAAGAATGCATAGGCCAGTGGACATAATTAATAACTGGAACTACCATCACCATCACGCAGGCTCCTACCCTTCCCTGCATAATTTTTAAATTCTAATTCTAGCAAGTGACACTGTAAAAATAAATCACAACATGGTAAAGACGTAGCATATTTCTATACGCTGTGTATAGAAAGTTCGAAGAGCAACTTTTACGAAAACACCTTTCGCATAATTAAATTTAATATTTATCCACTTTAATAACCCAAAAACGTGAATTGATAATCCACGGACCCTCCATATTATTTACTTTTAAGGTGAGACATCGGTTAAGTATGAAACCACCACTCCTTTTTACACAATTATTTGTTTAATATAAATTATTTGTCGCATGGGAATCCTTTTAATGGAAAACATGACACAATTACCATCTATTTGATTGTAAATTCTTCCTTAAAAAGACATCCCTGGATTATCCCTTCTTTTTAATTATGATTCGACGGAGTTTAATTATATCAACTATGATTTTACATAGGGAGTTCATGAAGCTATGGACAGTTGCAAATGGGTATTAAATGAGTGGGGTTAAATGAGTGGGGTTGTATATATCTATTTTGAGGGAATTAACTGGCCAAAATCTAATTAGAGATATATAAATTCTCACTTATTTAATACGCATTGACAAGTTACTTATTTTCGGCCACTAATAAGGCGGCCAACATGTGCATTAAAGCAATTATATTTTTTTAATAATTGTGATTTGATCCATTTCAATTTAATTTAATTGAGACACAACGATTTTAATATCTCACCGCCTTTAAAACGTGAATGAACAATGCAAATCCTTTAATTAATGTGAAAGGAAGATAAATTTTTAAAAGTCGCAAAAGTGTTACCATCATACTACGAGGATGTTGCTCTCAGAATAGTAAACCAGACATTCTACTCTGCTCCTTGGTTCTTCTTTTCTTCTCGTTATAAAGCCCGCTTTTCCAATTGATAAATATCGTTAGCCGGAAAATTGAAAAGCAGCAAATTTCTTGTTCGATACTCTGAAATCATCTCCAAAACATTAAAATGATGAGTTTCTCGTTCAAACGTTACCAAGTTGGCTTCAATAAACTGTTGCAGAAACAGAAGTCTTCTAACGACGTCACCGAACGCAACCACGTGACGTGCTACGTCGGATTGATGTACCGAACGCAACCACGTGAATAAAGAGTAGACGCTGTGATATTTGTATCTCTGACACCTTCCCCTTATAAATACCTTCTGTGTAATTATAAATAAGGTTAATTTAATCGTAATGTTAGATTCAAGACCTAATAAACTGGTACATGAGATTTTTTTATGTGTGAGATAACAAATCGGATAATGAACCGACTAATCTTATTTTGCAAAGTTATTTTATTATTAAAATTTATGGAAATATATTTATTTTACTATTCAGAATTTGGTTTTGTAATACATAAAATTTATATTAAAAAAAAAAAAATTCTTGATAATCTCACATCTAATCAAATTTTGTGGATGCTTTTAGAACGAGCTAAGGTGGTCATCATCATGATAAAATGAGAAATCTTATCAAAGAACCAAGTTAAAAATAAAATAAGAATCAAAATAAAGAAAAATAAGAAATTTAATAATAATAATAATTGTATATTATATAATTTTAATTATTATTATTATATATATAAGTATAAGATAAGAAATATACACTAAAATTTCTATAATTATTTAATTATTATACTAATATAAGTTTATTTCAATTATAAATCTAACAAGTCTTGATGGAACGAATCTTTTGAGGTGAAAATATTTTTTAACATGTGAAATTTGTAAAAGTTATACAACAAGCATGTATATCATGGATTCAATCTGATCTAACAACGTACTAAATTTAAATACTCAATCTCTTCTACAAATCAATTGCGGAATTAAAAACACAACCGCCAATCACATGAAGCAAAGAAAAATCAATCAAACTACAACACAGATAATTTACCGAGGAAAGCTTGCTTCTCAAAATCCCTCTATCATATATTATATATTCCACAAAGAATCATGAAACAATTACAATGCAACTCTTCTCACAAGAGTCTCCTGCACTTTCACAACTGTCTCATACTAATCCAGACAAAATCGGGCTAGTACTTAGCCAATTCTCAACATGTCTTCAGTTTTCCTTGCCCACGCAATTCCTGATGAATGCAATCCCTATTCTTTAGGAATTTCAACCATCTTCAACTGCGCTGAGTATCATGGGCATCCTGTGGTGTTTTAACTACACCTGGGTAGCCTACTAATATCACAACTGATAGTCACACTTCCCTTTAACCTTTGTCTCAACTGGGTCTCCACTAGAACTGACATGCATGTAGCTAATAATAAAAAATAATCAATTTCATGTTAGATCATTGATTGTGAATTAAATAATATTTAGTTCACTTGATCTCTCACTAATGTATGTAACAGTTACAACTAGCACAATTGAGTTTAGCTCACCTAACTGAGTTAATTGATTATTCATGCATTAAACAAATGCACTTAACTGCAAATTGAACTTAAAACATATAGAATCACTCTGCATGCATCACCAACTACCCTCAACTCGAAGTTCATGAGTTAACTGAGTTTATCACACTCAGTTAACTATTACAAGTTATTTTGAGATTAGATTACAATTTATTGTCTGTCTTAATTAAGGGATAACTAAAGTAGACATGCACCAAATTTAGCGCACACCAGTGTAGGTGTTGTTAAGACCTATGGTCCCACACTAGCATGGGTGCTGAAATTTGTTGTTGAACTTCAGCACTCCCTCTCAACAAGAAAGGGATTATCCTTCACCCCAATTCTGCCTCTACGGTATTCAAATTTTCTCCTGGTGAGCGTCTTCGTCAGAATATCTACGTCATGATCTTCCGTGGGAATGTACTGAAGTAACATTTTCTGCCTCTACACGCAATCTCTGAGATGGTGGTACCGGATATCTATGTGCTTGGACCTATCATGAAACACATGATTAATCGAGAGTTTAATGCAACTATGATTATCACAATGTATCACTGTCGGATCCATATGAGAACCAAACAGACCAACCAAGATCTTTCTCATTTAGATAGCCTTACATGCAGCTTCACTTGTTGCCATGTACATTGCTTCTGCTAAACTAAGTGCCACAGATCGCTGCTTCCTATTGTACCAAGAAAATTTTGTCGATCCGATGCTGAAGATCCCTCCTTAAGTGTTCTTTCTGTCTGATGGACTGTACTAGCGTGGGTGCTGAAATTTGTTGTTGAACTTCAACACTCCCTCTAAAAAAGAAATGGATTATCCTTCACCCCAATCTTGCCTCTATGGTATTTGAATTTTCTCCTGGTGAGCGTCTTCATCAGAATATCTGCATCTTGATCTTCCGTGGGAATGTACTGAAGTAACATTATCTGCCTCTACACACAATCTCTGAGATGGTGGTACCCGATATCTACGTGCTTGGACCTATCATGAAACACATGATTAATCGAAATTTTAATGAAAATCTAATTATCACAATGTATCACTATCAGATCCATTTGAGAACCAAACAAATCAACCAAGATCTTTCTCATCCAGATAGCCTCACATGCAGCTTCACTTGTTGCCATGTACATTGCTTCTGCTGAACTGAGTGCCACAAATCGCTGCTTCCTGTTGTACCAAGAAAATTTTGTCGATTCTATGCGGAAGATCCCTCCTTATGTGTTCTTTCTGTCTGATGGACTGTCTTCCCAATCTGCATCCGTGAAGCCTTGAAGCTTCACTCCCTCTATCCGTCTATACCATAATCCATACTCTGATGTGCCCCTAAGGTATCTCAAGACATGCTTCCTCGCCTTCCAAAAGAGATTGGTAGGCTTAACCATAGCTTGACTCAGCTGGTTAACTTCGTAGAAAATGTTTGGTCTGGTGTTCACTAGATACATCAGTGAATTAACTAACTGCCTATAGACAATATCATCCACTACCTCTCCAAAAGTAGCATACTCTTTCCTCCAATTTCCTAGAAAAGGAGTGTCCATGGGTTTGCATCTCTCCATGCGAAACTTACCCAATATCTCTTTGGCGTACTTTCCTTGAGAAACAATATTTTCACCATTCCACTGCCATATTTCCAAACTGAGGAAATAATGAAGAAGTCTCATGTCCTTCATTTTGAACTCCCTTGCAAGATCCTCCTTACATGAGTGTATCAGCTCCTCATCACCAGTAAAAATTAGATCATCAACATAAAGAAAAATAATCAATAGCTTACCCTCAACCATGATCTGGTACAGGTTTGCATCAGCTTCACTTTTGGTGAAGCTCAGTCTAGTGAAATTACTGTCTATCCGAGTGTACCAAGCACGAGGTGCTTGCTTGAGCCCATATAATGCTCTCTTGAGTCGACACACATGCGACTCATTGTCAAAGATCATGGAAACCTTCTGGCTGCTCTATGTACACTTCTTCCTCAATGAGTCCATTGAGAAACACAATTTTCACTCCATCTAATGAATGCGCCAGCACATCTACATTGAGAGTGAAAGGATGGATATAATGGAAGATTACCTTGCAACTGGCACAAAATTTTCGTCATAATCGATCCCCTCAATCTATGAGAATCCTAGGGCCACAAATCTGGCCTTGTATTTCTCCACACTCCCATCAAAAACTTGCTTTACCTTGTAGATCCATCTAGATCCAACCATTTATTTTCCGACCCGTCTTGGGACAATCTCCCATGCACTGTTCTTGAAAATGGAGTCATATTCCTTCACCATTGCATCAACCCAAATTGGTTACTACACTGCCTCCTGAAAGGAAGATGGTTCAGTCACAATACATTTTCTCATAAGAGCCATGTATCTAGTAAACATTTATGGAGATTATCTCTGTTTGCGTTGTGAAGTAGGGGCTCCTACATTCTCTACAACATCAATCTCAATCTATTAGCTTCCGTGGTGCGTCTTCTACCATTTCTGATGGATGCCTCTGCATGAGTGTTTTCTGCCACTCCATGATCCTCCATGTGGCTGCTCCACATTTTTAGGCTCATCCTTGGGAACCAAGAGTTCCCCCTCTCTAGGGACAATCACATGGCTTTCTCCTCATCAAATTTTATATCCCGCCACACAACATTCATTCTGTTATTTGGAAAATACACCAATAGTTGTGGGGAGTTTCATTTTACCCCACAAAAATCCAAATCTTAGCTGTTGGATCCAGCTTCTTCCTAGCGTCTTTGATCACATGCACATAAACAGATGAGCCAAAAATCTTAAAATGTGAAACATCAGGTTTCTTACCAATGAAAGCCTCTTCTGGTGTACTCATGCCAAGTATCCTATGAGGACAACGGTTCTGCATAAATACTATAGTGTTGCATGCTTTCGCCCACAGATGCATCGGTAGGCCCTGATAATGCAAAATCGCTCTTGTTTCACCCACAATCATTGTGTTCTTTCTTTAAGCAACCCCATTTTGTTGTGGGTTATGAGGCGCTATCAATTATGTTCAAATTCCTTCTTTGCTGTAGAAGTTCTTGAACTCGTTAGAGATTTACTCACCACCATTATCGCTCCTAAGAGCCTTCACCTGCTTCCACGTGTCTTTCTCCACCAGTGCTTTAAACTTAAGAAACTTTGAGAATGTCTGATATTTCTTTTGCATGAAGTATATCCAGCACTTACGAGAAAATTCTTCAAAAAATATCACATAGTACTTATGTTTTGTTGTCGAAGCAACAGAGAATAGTCCACACACGTTTGTGTGAACTCTCTCAAGGATCCCCACGGCTCAGTTCTCCTTCTCATGAAAGGTGGCCTTTACATATTTTCCCATAGTACATCCCTTGCATGTGTCTGACTGCGCAAGTGTACCCTTGGGAAGACCAATAGAAATCTGCTTCATGACTTTCAAGGCTTCGAGGTGAAGATGGCTCAATATCCTGTGCCATAATGCGCCCTCATCCTGGTTCACCACTTTGTCTTCCTTTCTCATCAATGTTGCGCGGCCATATACATCCAGTTTGCAGATATTATTAACTAAAATCAAAATATTCTTGGCTTGTCTTGTTGTTTTGTGTCGCAGGAAAGCTTTTCCTTCACTGAAAACAACATCATAGCCTCTATCCTCCAACATTGCAACTGAGACTAATTTTTTCTTCAAACCCGGTACATGCATTACATATTTTAATTGAAAGGGTTTAACCGACTGTCTCTGGAAGGTAATGGTACCAATCCTGGTAGAACTGTACTGCCCGTCATCACCCATTTCAATATGCATATCGAGATCCTTCTCCTCTAAGCTACTGAAAAGTTCCTTGTCTCCTGTCATGTGAAAGGAAGCACCACTATCCAAATACCACACAGATACCAATTCACTTGACACCATGCATGCGATCAATGAGAATTCAAGCTCAAATTTCGAGGCCAAAGCCTCACCAGTTGCAGATCCTCTAACCTTCTTCTTCTTCTTCTTGTGTGGACAGTTAGTAGAATAATTCCCATGCTCATGACAGTGCAAAAACTTCACCTTGGACATGTTTTTCTTCTTTCCATCTTTGGACTCGGATTTGGAATGGAATTTCTTCCCCCTCCCTTTCTTCGCCTTGGCAACCAAAGAAAAATATTCTTCATTTTAATTCTTATATGAAGATCCATCTATAGTGTTCCGTCTGAACTCCTCCTGCACCAATTCCGACCACAGTCGTTCCTTATCTGGCATATTTTCCCTTCCATTAACAAATTCTTGATAATTGTGCCAACTCTTGGAAATTCCTTGGAGAGCTAAACTCACCAAATCATCATCAGCGACAGTTATGCCAACGCTCCCCAGATCACCCTGACATTGCACAAACTCTGTTAGATATTTTGGCATGGAGTCACCTTTCTCCATCTTGATCTTCCTAAGTTTATCTTTCAGTGCCAATTTCCTATGGTTAGTACTGCTCTGAAATGGATCCGTAAAATCCTTTCACATTGCATATAGTGTGGATTTCCCATGGAAGCTTGAGACAATATGGTCTCGTACTCCCTCCAGTAGGATCCTCCTCACCTTTTCCACTTTCTTTTGCCATGCATCAATATTTGCAGCATCTGTCACAACGGGTTTAGGAACATAATTTTCAATGAATTCCTTCAAGACATTGTCTTTGAGTGCTGACTCCATCCTGTCCTTCCAAGAAATATAGTTAGAGCTTCCCTCGAATGCATACTCCAACCTCAAGCCATTGAAAGCCATTTTGATCCTAAATCAGCTGTAGCACCAAGAAAGTCTTTCTGCAATTTTGAATACTATCCAGTCACAACCTTGGCTCCTCCTTCACTATTGTGATTTCCTGTGCTCTGATCCCATGTAAAAATTATACAACAAGCATGTATATCATGGAATCAATCTGATCTAACAATGTACTAAATTTAAATACTTAATCGCTTCTACAAATCAATTGCGGAATTAAAAAAACATTCGTCAATCACATGAAGAAAAGAAAAATCAATCAAACCACAACACAGATAATTTCCTGGGGAAAGCTTGCTGCTCAAAACCCCTCTATCATATATTGTATATTCCACAAGGAATCATGAAACAATTACAATGCAACTCTTCTCACGAGAGTCTCCTGCACTCTCACAACTGTCTCACAGTGATCCAGAAAAAATTGGGCTTTTACTTAGCCAATTCTCAGCCTGTCTTCCACCTGCCTTGCTCACGCAATTCTTGATGAATGTAATCCCTATTCTCTAGGAATTTCAACCTTCCTCAACTGTGCTAAGTATCATGGGCATCCTATGGTGTTTTAACTACACTTGGGTAGCCTGCTAATATTTTAACTGATAGTCACACTTCCATTTAACCTTTGTCTAAACTGGGTCTCCACTGGAACTGACATGCATGCAATTAATAATAGTAAATCATCAGTTTCATCTTAGATCATTGATTGTGAATTAAGTAATATTTAATTCAGTTGATATCTCACTAGTGTATCAAACAGTTACAAATAACACAACTGAATTTAACTCACCTAACTAAGTTAACTGATTACTCATGCATTAAACTAATTCAGTTAACTGCAACTTGAACTCTAAAACACATAGAATCACTCTACATGCCTCACCAACTACCCTCAACTCGAAATTAACGTGTTAATTGAGTTTATCACACTCAGTTAACTATTACAAGTTATTTTTAGATTAGATTACATTTTATTGTCCATCTTAATTAAGGGATAACAAAAATAGGCATGCACCAAATTTAGCCCACACCAGTGTAAGTGCTGCTAAGACTTGTGGTCCCACACTAGTGTAGGTGCTTCTTGGACCTCCTGGTCCCACACTAGCGTGGGTGCTGAAATTTCTTGTTGAACTTCAATAAAATTTCCATAAGGAAATCTATATGTTTTATTAATCAAACAAGGTTACAAATAAATACATGAAGTGTTGTCTCAAGATAGGGAAACTATTATTGGATACACAATCACTTGGTTGAGAGAATCTCTCAACCAGACACAAATCTAGGAAAAATAATAGGAACAAACTCCTCTAGATAGGAAGAATCACAAGTGAGACAAGTAGGAATTACATTTTTCAACACCTTCCCTTAATGACTACTTGTCTCTATATCAATTTGCAAAGTTTTACATGTGTTCCAATCTGGTAATTACACCTTGTACCTTTTTCATGAAATTGTCGATGTCCATATAAAGGAGAAACCATCTATTGAAATGCATGTGTTCCAGCCAATACAACAGTTAGTCTACTAGGAATTCCTTCACATACATGTTTCATCCACCGTCAGTCTACTAGGAAGTCCTTCATGTACATGGTTCATCCAACCTCTCGATGAACTCCCCCTAAATATGAAATTTCTCCTCATGGGGTCTATAACCAATACAATCCATCCAAGTGTATCCATCCTGCATGACACACTCTTCCAGGGTGTTAAAACTCTCTAACAGAGGGAACACATAACAAAGGGGTATCATGCCTCTCTGGGTCTTACAGTGATCTAAATTTATGCAAGAACGCAACAGAATACACATATACCCAGAAATACAAAGATGTAGTGGAGCTAACACTTCATTTCATTAATATCAAATAACAGAAATATGATTACAGACATAATGAAAATAAACTAGCTAGGGCATTGGTAGCTTTTCTCTCAGAAAAAAAGTGGTGGCTACAGGCCTCCGAACTGCGTTACAATGAGTCTCAAAGTCCTATTTATTGTTGTGAAACAATGGAAAACCCTAAATATCCAAAAACCTAACCCTAGGAGATGAAGCACCAAAAATGTTGGCCTCATTTGGGTAAATTGATACATCAATCTTCCTGGGGATGTAACTTTGGCATACGATCTCTGTTTTTCACTCTCAATACCTCGTTAGAAAGATCTATAAGAGGACTACAACTTTTGACATGAGAAACATTGAAGGAACTTTGATGTTGCTCCGTTTTTTCCCAAAAAACGTTGTTTAGGGCCTCAAAACGGCTCTGGAAGTTCAGCACCCAACAAACTGCTAAAAATAGTAAGTTGTGTTGAAACTAAAGAATTGAAAGAACCAATGGCGGGGGTCCAAATGGAATAGGTAGGTGGCCACCAATATCCATTTGGATCATACGACATGTACATAAGACATTTCATGGACCACAACTAACAATATATGACATACTGTAGATTTTCTCTAATTACAATATGTGACTCATACTTTATCATGGTCATGAGTCTATTCTACAAAAACAAAAAAACTCTAACTTAGTTGTCCATCATCCTATAATGTCTAATATAGTTATAACCACTATCCTTTGATGTCATATTTAGTGTCATGTTTTCATCGTATCTTGCATATTTGTGTAGTGTTGGAATGACCAGTTCCAACACACACTCAGAATTGTGACAATAGTTGGTTAGACCATTGCCACTTTAATTACAACCACTTTACATTGACATGACAGGTACACAAAAATACATTACAAATTTAAAACAACAACATGTAGCAAAATGAATGGTTGCAAAACGAGAGAATTAAAATCATTTAGATGGTAGCATAAGTTTATCCCTCAATGTATTCCTCGATGGTTGTTTAATCGCTCCAGGGAGATAAAAAAAAGCGTTGTCTCTGCTGCTGGATCCTCCACCTCGGACCAAACCTAGGTTTTGGAGGGGCCTTTTCATCCACCAAACGAAATGATTCCTAGTCGAGAGCTTCCAATATCCAAACCCAAAATTTGTCCAATGAAAAGAGCAGTTGAGCATTTTTTACAATGCTTTATGATTTTCAATACGGCCAGTCCATCAATATGAACTGAACTTAGTGGAGAGGCCACCTCTTCCGTGGCAGAATCTTGTGCATTATTTTCACTAGAGAAATTGAACCACATTGTGAGATGAATCGCCTACTTGAATCGACAGACTCCCATTGGATCCTCTTCATCTTGGTGTCAAATTTCTGCATCAATTCTTCCACCGACACATGTGCTCCACTTTTCTTTGCAAATTTTCCACATGCTCCATCAAATTGAGAATGCACGTTTTGGACCTTCGAGAACAGCTTGGAGGTTTTTTTCCTCTTTCTCCCTTTCCAAATCTTGCATAGACTATATAGCTACCTGCCAATCACCATCGGGTTTAACTTCTACACCCTCTTATTTCATGGTCCTTCTCCCACATCGCAAGGAAAAAACCCTTTGGTTGTAGCCCAGTCATCTGAAACTACTTCTTTGGATTTGAACCCTTCATCGTCAACCCATGTCGGCTCAACAAGAATCTCTGTAGTTGGCCAATAAGTGGCCAATTTCTGGTCCCAGCTATCAGAGGGCCTCACCACCCAACCTCTACAATATATATTTCCAACACACCATAATCTCCAATGAAGATATCTACTTGCGCTCACCAAGAATCGGCTCATTCACCCTATCAAAATCTCCAACACCTGTCGACTCTTAAACAATGCCAATAGATCTAAGCATCAATCCTCTCAGATCCTGTAGATCTTGCAATCTCAGCCAACTGCATGGTGGCACCACAGAACATGTTCCAGAAATTTCTCAGTCTTCTGCGATCTTGGCATTGAAGGCTTTAGGCTTTGCACGGACGGCTTCAAGCCCTGCACTGAACTACACCAACATATTTAAGAATCATAATCCACCAATTGATCTTCGAGCGCATCCGGAATCACCACATATTTGCAGCTGGGATAGAATGCAGACAAACCACAACTCCCTAGCTCCTTAGCTTATCACACTCACAACTCCAGCGGAGCCAACTCTTATAGATTGTTCGCCACTGTTTCGAACACATGGTTTCTCACAACATTATTTCTCGTCCAAACTTTTCCAAGCTCCGCTTGAATGAATGGAAAAACAAAAAAAACTAAAGACAATACAGATATACTATTTTATTTCCCCCTACCCAGGAGGGCCAAGGCCCAGGCCCCTATAGGCTCTGATACCATGTTAAATTTTCATAAATAAACTTATATGTTTTTTTAATCAAATAATGTTACAAATAATTACATGAAGTGTTGTCTCAAGATAGGGAAACTATCTTGCACACATAATCACTTGGTTGAGAGAACCTCTCAACCACACAACAATATAGGAAACATAATAGGAACATACTCCTCTAGATAGGAAGATTCACAAATGAAACAAGTAGGAATTACATTTTCCAACATAACATGCAAAAATTAACAAATATTTACACCACCAAAAAAATCCATGGTTTATATATATATATATATATATAATTTTGTCATTTAACCAACAAATATACTTAAAAAAAAACCAAAATGTATTATAATGAGACTGCTTTAACCACGTTTTTTTTTTAAACAATTTTTTTAATTACTTCTATATATTTGATATTGAAATATTTTACTTCAAATAGGTATTGAAATATTTTATTTATGAATTAAGTTGAATGTTTTAATTATTATCAATATTTTTTAAATTATGTGTTTAGGATTGACCATGATCTGTTTTCCCATCCACCCAGGTTCAATTCCAGGGGATGTATTTGGCCCTTTCTAAGAAGCTTATGAGAAGCCTTAGATGACCCTTGGAATAAATTCTTCTTCAGTGACGTCTTTGAGCATTACGAGATTGGAAAGTTTTGTGAGCTCTGTCTCACATTGTGTGTGTTGCATTTGTTTTATTTAATTTGGTATCAGAGCAAAATATATTGATCTGCTGCTTGTGCCTCTGTCAAGCGTGAGACACCATTTCCTCGCTGCAAGTTAGAGGATCGTGGAGCCTAGAATGTAATTGAGCTTGCTTTGAGTCTCGTCTAGGAGGCCATACCTGTGCATACGCCGCAGCAGGGCCTCTCCTGCAAATATCCAGCGAGTTTTTTTTTTCTCATCCAACGTAAGAAGCATACACACTGCATTTTGTATGCGGCTCAGCGTGTAGTGAACCCACACTCGTATCTGATCTGGTCCTCCCTTCGGAATGATCTTATGATATTTCTATAGAAGAAAGAATCATGAATCAAATCAGAGACATAGAAGGAATAATGGAAATTTCATGAACATACACACTTCAGTTACTAATGGATTTAAAAATCTTAAATTATTTCTTTTTGATGCTACATTGTCTACTGAACTGATGATGAGACTGCTTGGTTCATAGATTCTGGTGCATCAACTCATATGAATTGTAATAAAGAATTGTATGATAAAAGGAACAATCAATTCCGAGGGGAGGGGAATGATAAAGGAAAGTTCTCTGATACTTAAAAGGAACAATCAATTTAGGTATTATGTATATTGATGAATCTGATGTTGCACTGATAGGTTTTTATGATTCAGATTGGGAAGGAAATCCTGATGACAGACGATCTACCTATGGCTATTCGTTTCATATAGGATCAAGGGTTGTATCATGGAGTAGTAAGAAACAACCAATTGTTTCTTTATCATCAGCATAATCTGAGTACAAAGCTTTGACCATTGCCACCTGTGAAGCTGTTTGGTTGTGGAGAATTCTTGCAGATCTCGAAGAGGAGAAAAGTGGTTCAAAATGCATAAATTTTGATAATCAAAGTGCTATCAAATTAGCACACAATCCAATATATCATGCCAGATCAAAACACATTGAGCTGCAATACCAATTTATACGAGAGAAGATTAAATCAATTTCATTTGATTCAATATTCTCTCGTATAAAGTGGTATTGCAGCTCAATTTGTATTGATCTAGCATGATATATTTGATTGTGTGCTAATTTGATAGCACTTTTATTATCACAATTTATGCATGTTGAACCAATTTTCTCCTCTTTGAGATCTGCAATAATTCTCTGCAACCAAACAACTTCACAGGTGGCATTGGTCAAAGCTTTGTACTCAGATTCTGTTGATGATAAAGAAATAGTTGGTTGTTTCTTACTACTCCATGACACAACCCCTGATCCTATATGAAATGTATATCCAGAGGTAGATCGTCTGTCATCAGGATATCCTACCCAATCTAAATCAGAAAAACCTGTCAGTGCAACATCAGATTCATGAGTATACATAATACCTGAATTTATTGTTCCTTTTAAGTATCAGAGAACTTTCTTTGCAGCTTTCCAGTGATTTCCTGAAGGCTTAGCCATAAACTGACTAAGGATACTGACTGAGTATGCAATGTCTGGTCTAGTAGTGGTGAGATAGTTCAGAATTCCCACCAACTGACGATATAAGGTTCCATTTTCCTCTTTGTTCCATCTTCTTTGTACAAATTTGCATTCTGTTCTAAGGGAGTTGACATAGCTTTGCAATCACTCATATTGAAATTTTTAATAATTTCCTTTGTGTATTTACTTTGAGTGATCAATGTTTTACCAGGCTCTCTCCATACCTCAATTCCTAGACAATAATGCAATTCACCCAGATCTTTCATTTCAAATTCCTGAGACAACTGAATTTTAATTTCTTCAATTAACTTGTAAGCACTGGCTGTGATAATGAGATCATCCACATATAAAGATATTAAAGAAACATTTTCGTCTTCATATTTCTTAACATACATGTTAGGATCTTTTTTTCTTTTCACAAACCCATTCTGATGAAAGAAGGTATCAATATTTACATACCATGATCTTGGCGCCTATTTCAAACCATATAAGGCTTTTCTTAACCTACAAACTAGATGCTCCTGTCCCTGTTTGACAAACCCTTCAGGTTGAACCAGATAAACTTCTTCCTTTAAATCACCATTCAGAAAAGCAGATTTGACATCCAATTGATGTATATTCCAATTATGTTTTGGAGCTAAGGAAATCAGTACTCTAATTGTATTCAATTTAGCTACTGGTGAAAAAGTATCTTCATAATCAATTCCCTCCTGTTAAGCATATCCTTTTGCAACTAATCTCGCCTTAAATTTATCAATGCTACCATCTGCTTTAAATTTAGATTTATAAAACCATTTACTTCCAATTGGAACTTTGTTTTCAGGGAATTCAACTAATTCCCATGTTTGATTTTTCATAAGAGAGGCATATTCCTCATTCATAGAATTTCTGCATTGTTCATGCTCTTTAGCTTGTTCATAATCAACTGGTTCTACAGAATTCATGATATTAGACATCATGGCATAATCTCTATACCTTGCAGGAAGCTGGGTTTGTCAGGTTGACCTTCTTGGTTCTACAATACCTGTTGGACTTCCATCCATGATTCTCCTGCTTTGAGGTGAATCTTCCTTTCGTGATGAATCACTGCTGCTGGATGTGCTCATGCTGCTTTCATTCTGATCTTGAACATGTGCTTGTACCTGTTCCTATTCCTGTTTAACCAAAGTATCAATTTTGACATGATCATCATTAGATATATGCCAAGCATCATTCATTGTATCACTTTTATCAGCATTCTCATGAAACACCACATCTCGACTTGCAAACAGTTTATGTGAACTTGGATCAAACAGTTTATATGCTTTTTAATCTGTACAATACCCAATAAAAACACACTTGATTGAATTTGCATCAAGCTTTCTTCTCTTATCCTTAGGAATATGTGCAAAGGAAGTACATACAAATACTCTTAAATGATTGACATCAGGTTTATGACCATAAATAATCTCAAAAGGAGTTTGAAAAGTTAATTTCTTAGTGGGACTTCGATTCTTCAAATAAACATCAGTATTAACGGCTTCTACCCAGAAACCATTAGAAATGTTTTTACCTTGAACCATACTGTGAGCACACTCCACCATTTTTCTATTCCATCTCTCAGCAACACCATTTTGCTGAGGAGTATGAGGTACTATGAATTTTTTTTGGATCCCATGAAATTTACAATACCTGTTAACGGCTCCTGATTTATATTCACCACCCTGATCTGATCTGAGAATTTTAATGTATTTGTCTGTTTGATTTTCAATCAAAGTTATGAACTCTTTAAAATACTCAAAGACATCACTTTTTCTTCATATGAAATAGACCCATGTATATCTAGATCTATCATCAACAAAAAGAAATAAGGGAATTAAAGACTTCTGGCGACCTGGATTTGCATAGGTCAGGATACATTGTAGTGTGAATT